>OY744476.1:2100010-2344067 GCA_963556175.1 Tipula confusa
AAAACGCTTCTCATAGTACTTTCAATAATTTTTATCAAAATTAAATATTGTTTTAATAATTATAATCGTGAGTGATATTTTTTTATTTGGTTTTCGTGGATTTAAAATAAAAACATTGACACATTAGACCAGTCGACCACCGCAAATACATAGGTTTAAGTCTTTGCTAAATTTTAACTACTCGTAACTGATCTTGCAAACTAGAAAGAGCGGTTACAAACAATTTACATTTAGCAAAGACACACATTTCACTTTTGTTTTACAGCAGCGAACCCATCAAAGTACATATTTACAGCGGCATATTTGTACAGTAAATTTTACAGTTTGTGAATACCAATTTTTAGTATACTGTAACTTTTTCTCTGTAACCAATTTACGTAAAGTTACAGATTTTTAAGACTGGTAAAATTGTTATAAAAATGGACATAGTATCCCATTTAGTAAAAATGGTTTAGCAAATTAGTAAATTTTCCGTTAATTGTTGCCACTTAAAGTTTTTTTTACCTGCTCCGTTGTGATACGACTAGTTACCTCTCGACCCAAACACCGCAGCTTTAATCATTGCGCTAATTGCTCGGTTTATTTTCTTTTAATACCACTAAAGTAGTTCTTGAGCTTTTTCACAGTAATTCTAAGCATATAAAATCTCGTTGTTGATATTTTCGACCATTTTTAATATCACAAATTAGGCTCAGATTTATTTCGCAAACGGTATCGAGCAATATACGTTTTGTCTTAGCTTATATTTAGGCTGAATTAGTTGGAATATAATAGCAATAATATAATAATATAATAATTATATTATTATATTATTATATTATTATATTATTATATTATTATATTATTATATTATTATATTATTATATTATTATATTATTATATTATTATATTATTATATTATTATATTATTATATTATTATATTATTATATTATTATATTATTATATTATTATATTATTATATTATTATATTATTATATTATTATATTATTATATTATTATATTATTATATTATTATATTATTATATTATTATATTATTATATTATTATATTATTATATTATTATATTATTATATTATTATATTATTATATTATTATATTATTATATTATTATATTATTATATTATTATATTATTATATTATTATATTATTATATTATTATATTATTATATTATTATATTATTATATTATTATATTATTATATTATTATATTATTATATTATTATATTATTATATTATTATATTATTATATTATTATATTATTATATTATTATATTATTATATTATTATATTATTATATTATTATATTATTATATTATTATATTATTACTGAATATATCATTATGTGATTATTCTTTCCTGTGTCCATAACCAAAAAATACTAACTATCGATCGGTTAGGTGTCAGTAATCGGGTCGAGTTTATCAGAACTAACATTTTTATCTACTCCTTCAGTTTTATTATATGTAGCACGGTTATACGGTGGTGCCCCGCATTCCAAAAGTTCCTGTTTAATCCTTACACTTTAATCAATTAACTAATTATTTTTATTGCTTTTTTTTTATTATTTTCCACATTCGCTGATGTCTGCATTTTGTATGATGTATTGATCTAATTCCTGTGATTGTTGAAACAAGAGAGAAGTCATCCATTTATTTTATATAATCTTACTTGACATATTTAGTTCATATAACCCATCAAAGGGTATAATTAGCCATATAAAGGGCACTGAACATATTAATTTTTTATGGAACCAGATCAATGTTTCCTTCTAAGAAACAAGCTATAAATATGAATTCTAGAGTAAGATTCAAACATTTGGTTCGATATTTGTTAGAAAGAGAAGTGTTGCACCCCTATAGTTCAAATCATCAGCATTTAAATCGTAATCCAAAAATCAATATCGAATTATAATTCTATAACCGAATAAAATATGTAAAAAATATGTCATCTATATAATACACACGCACACAAACACACAAACAAAAATAATTTAATTAATTATAAATGGCTAATTAAATTTTGACCACTCGATAACAACATTGAAATGATATATGCATACATGTACTACACCACGTACATAATTTATGATATATGTTCGTAAAATCAAATAAATAATTTTCCAATTTTTTTTTTATTTTAATTTTTTGTGGTCGAAATCAAAAATAAAACAAAAAAAATTAAATTAAATAAAAATGGCAAATATAAGAAAATTTAATTAAATTTCTAAAATGAAAATTCGAAATAAAATTATAATAAATTAAATTTTGCGATATAACGAAGAGGTGTTAGATACTCTTCGTTGCTTATTTAATTTAAAAACTTTCATAATTTAATTTCGGCTAATTTTGTATATTTTTCCCGAATTTTATTTATCCCTGTAATATAATTTTTTTTAAATCCTTTTTTTTTATGATTATTTTATGTAAAAAAGCCACAAATTATTTTTTATTTGATTTCATGGTGTAATGAAATTGTTGTTGTAAATCGGTATTTTGTGTGGATAACTCAATTTTCAATTATCCGAAAAAAAAATTCTTGAATATTTTAATATTAAAAGGATAAAATAACGCAAACATGTTGATATTGGTATCCAGGATTGAAGAGAATCCGGTGAATATTATTATTATTTTTTTTTTTGAGAGACCGAAGTGCAAAAAAAAGGATTTATATGCGTACAATACATAAAATATTGATGATTTTGGTTGAATTTTCTGTGTGTTGGCATTTTTATTGCCCGGGCAGACAACACAAAAAAAAAAAACAAAAACAAAAAAACCGATTATTAGAAATTTATATAGCACTTGGAACATAAAAAAAATTGGTTTAAATTAATGAGGGTTCGAATTTAATTTTTTATTTACCCAATCAGTCACTTGTAATTCTTGGTATTGATTACAACACACAAAATTAATTGTTGTATGCTTTTCGGATTACTCAATCAACATAATATTCTGCCAATTAAACCGCAAAACTGGTGACGATGTATATTTTGAGATCAATTCCGCCGAACTAACTACATGTCTATATATTTTAACTCCTAATCACAATCACAATGTCATTTCTAAGTATAACAGCACGCAACAATGATTTTAAATCGTTTTATTCACATCGTCTTATTGCCATACTCATATTTTATGCGGATAACAAAAATATTTCTAAATTTTGTGTTCGTAAAATGTAATAAAATTTCGAGGCAACATAATATAACACATCCCTCCACATGTATACATTTCTACGTAACCACCATCGTCACACCACTTTCAACGATTATAGCCAGAAGCCATACCAAATTCTATATGTACTCGTATACATAAGACAATAACAATTTTTGGTCTATTTTTGGTGTAAGCACGAAATTAGAAAAAAAAATTATGTTTTGCTATTTTCAAATTTGTTGTGCTATGCTGCTACTTTATACCTTATCATGACCTAGGAAAATTAAAATGATATTACGACCAAACAAACATTCCTTGTTGTATTAAATGCTAGCCTCTGTGGTCGTTGGGTATTCTTAAATCACGTCAAGTACGGTCGCATACGGGTTTCGTTCCTGGAGATTAAAAGTGCGTGAATGCAGACAAATTAAAATTTAAAAATATAACTACACAGTAGTAAGCAGACTTTACGTTGTATCTTGGAAGGAGCTAAGGAATAGCTATTTCAAAAACAAAATATTTCATCACTCACAGACACTGTTTTTCTAGTTTTTTTTTTGCTTAAAATTACAAGAACTATAAAATTTATTAGTATTAGTAAGACCAGAGCGAAATTAACATTTAAGCGAAATTCACCAAAAGTCTATTAAATCAAAGAGCATACAAAAACTAAGTAAGAATTCGTGCTATTTTGAAACCCAATTGAATCGTGCCAGTTATGGCTCTTTAAAAATAGTCATAAACTTAGTTCATAGTCGAATATATGAATTTACTAGACGTTAAATTCGGGACGGTGGGGTAGACATAATTCTTTGACTTTTATTAAAACATTTATGTATTTACGAATTTAAATGAACACCAAAAAATTTGGTTAGCACGATCGTTAAAATTACAACATAATACGAATAACAATTTTTGTAATCCTATCATAATTGGATTACAATTTTAATGCGATGTACTTCGTCTTTTTTTGGAATGTTAATGGACCTAATTTTATGACGTACATGAGATTCAAGCTCGTTTGATATTGAAAAATTAAAAGATGATATAATTAATGAGATGTAAATCTCAAGGTCATCCATCATACAAATAGAGTGAGTATGAGTATTTTTTTAATGTCTAGATTCGATTCACAACCATATTCGAGTATACATATGTCAATCAATAGAATTTAACCAAAATAAATAAAATAAAAAATAAAAAAATTAAAGTTCAAGTTCAAGTGATATAAAGTTTTAATATTAATAGTATTTTATTGTGATAAAACTTTCTGCAATTTAGTTTTGCAAAATCTTATTGATTATAAAATCAATTATAAGATCAATTATAAAATCTAATAAAAGTGGAGTGCAAGCAAATATTTGATTTTCGGAAAGACGAAATAAGAAAAAAAAAAAAAAAAAAAAAAAAAAAAAAAAATTAAAATTTATTTTTGTGTCTTGTACTATACAAAAGTGACATTTTCAATATATTTTTGGCGGGTTTTGACGTTACTTTGATTATTTATCTTTGTGCTCAAATAAAATGCCTTTTTTTGAGGTTGCTGTTGATGCTCCCAACTTCCACCCTAACATGATTTGTCCTGCAGTATCATGTCAAAAGGGGATCACTCAAAGGCAGGCAGTTTTTATGTGTAGTTTTTGTCGTAAGCTTTACCATCCATCCTGCAAAGGGATTATTGGAGCAGCCAAAACAAAAAAAGCAGCTGAGTCTAATTGGTTTTGCTCACCAGAGTGTTTGAATGCTCCTGCTTCGTGTCATGTGCTACCAAGCTTACCAGTTTCACCGAATGTATCTTCAAAGACATCTCCTTGTAGTGCAGAGTCAACATGTGCTGCTGCCATAAATGGTCTAACGAAGCGGTTTGATGGCCAATTTGAAATTATACAAACTCTTATTGCTGAAATTAAAGTATCTCAGGAGTTCATCTGTGCTGAGTTCGAGGGATTCAAAAAAGAAATAATGAATTTAGTTGTCGATAATAAACGATTAACAAAAACTTGTTTGGGGTTACAAGAGACGTGTCGGAAACATGAAGAACGCCTCAACGTAATGGAGTCTCTACTGGATAAGCCTAATCAAATTGGTAACTCATCAAAAATTACTATCGTTGGGCTACCTAACCAGCATCCTGACGTGAATGGATTAATTTTAGCTACTATTAAGAATGTGGATCATTCTGTAATAGCCGGTGACATTATTTCAATTCGGCAAACTAAGCGAGGTGGCAACAAACTTCCATCTAATAAAACTAACAAAAATATGTCAGATGACGTTTTTATTGTCACATTAAAATCAAATGAACTACAAAATAATATTCTCGCTCTAATGCGTAAGAAGAAAATACTTCTTACCACCGATTTGGGTAGTATCTGTCCGGGTGATCATCCTGAGCAGCGCATCTACATCATGCAGCACTTCACAAAATTTCAATCATTCCTGTATAATGAAGCTAAAAATATCAAAATGAAAAATAATTATAAATATCTATGGTGTAAGATGGGACAAATTTACTTACGAAAATCAGCTGACTCGAATGTTGTACGTGTCCAGTCATTGAATGATTTATTTCGCCTGCAGCCAATTGAATCTCCAAATGTTGATGATTCCTGAAGGAAGAAGTGAAAATGAACCATTAAGTATATTTTTATTTAAATTTTTTGTAGGCTTAGCTAAGGTTATAAACTTATATTTACCATTGTTTTTGTTTACATTTGCTAAGTTAATTTTTGTTTTGTTTTTTATTTTGACACTTGTTGTCAAAACTTTTGCCACTGCGTTGTTTGTATTTTATTTTTTGTTATTTTTGCATGTTGGCAGTATACGCTTAATACCAATTAAGCAATTAAAGTACACATTACACTACAGTATTTTTCTTGTATATAGAAATTTTCGGTCTAACACGATCAATTATTTTAATTTTTTATTTTATTATATTTTTTATTTTTTATTACTTTTATATATCAAATTTTTGAGTAACTTTTTTAACTTTTTGACTTTATTATATATTTGCACTTTATTGTATCTTAATTTTACATTATTGATCATTACATTTTTACAAAATTTGTACAGTTGGCTTACAACTTGGTATGTTGAAATGACACCAATTTTCCAATTCCAATTTAGTCTCAGTGATTTTACTGATTTGCATATATTGCTTTTATTCTTACTTAATGATGGTACTAGGGATTAAAACCAAACAGAATGATGGCAAAGTGCCAGTTGTGAATTTCATAAAAGACAATATAAAGTATAGCTTTGGTTGTTTGAATGTATGTCATTTGAATGCACGTAGTATTTCTGCTCACATTGATGAAATCTCAAATCTAGTTGTGTCGACTTCATTCCATATTGTTGGTGTTTCTGAGACCTGGCTTCGAGATGGTATCCCAGAATGTCTGTTCCAAATTCCTGGATATGTTTTAATTAGAAATGATAGAGCAAGTAGAGGAGGTGGAGTTGGATTATATGTTAGAGACAACCTGAAAGTTAATGTAATACATAAATCTCATTTGACATTCTTTGATGCGCTTTTTGTTGAGGTTATGCTATGTGGTGGTAAACTTTTAGTTGGTGTTGTCTACAATCCTCCAAGCTGCACGGTGTCGCAAGTGAACCAAATAGTAGAAGCTATATCCGCTTTGGTTTCAGATTACCATCATGTCATAATTATGGGTGATTTCAATTTAAACGTGGAAAATCCATCAACAGTCACTAAACATTTTCTAGATCTCATGACCTCACTTTCTCTTACGATTCTACCATTTTATAATACCAGGCTGACAGCTACTTTGGACCTTATTGTTGTTCCAGACTTAAATGCTGACCAAATAATCAGCTTTGGGCAAACTGCTATCCCAGGTATCTCTGATCATGACTTAATTTTTGTCAGCTATAAATACCGAAACTCCCATACAGCAGTCAACTACCAGTATGTGCGTGATTTTCGTAAAGTAAATGTGCACAAGCTTCTTAATGATAGTTTGCTACTGAATTGGTGTGGGATTTATCAATGTCCAGATGTTAACAGCAAAGTGAAATATTTTAATGATTTATTTACAAATATTCTTAATAATCATGTCCCGACAAAACGTAAATTGTGCAATAATGGGTCAATGCCATGGTTCAATCAGATGGTTGAAGAATCTATTAATAAACGTGATCAAGCTTTATTTAGGTGGCGAAAAAGTAAATGTACCGCCGATAGGTTGTCCTACTGTAGAATACGGAATAGAACATCATGTCTGATCCGTGATTGTAAAAGAAAATACTTTTTTGATAGGTTGGATGCTGGTCGCAAGGGGAGAAACGTCTGGAGTGTAATAAAAAGTCTAGGAATGCAAACAACGAATAAAAACACTGTCAACAATTTCACAGCTGATGATTTCAATAAACAGTTTTCGGATATTCCACAAAATCCAGTTGTTTTGCCGTTCGCTCATAAAGTTAAAGATTTCAATTATGAATTAAACTTTACATCGTTTACTGAAACTGAAGTGGCTTTGGCTATATTGCATATTAAGTCAAATGCTGTTGGCCATGACAATATGATACCTAAGTTGGTAAAAATGTTGCTTCCTGTCATTATTCCTTATTGTACTCACATTTTTAATTATATAGTAGCAAGCTGCACTTTTCCTGACGTGTGGAAAACTGCGATTATTACACCGGTACCAAAAATTACATCACCTTCCTTGCTATCTGATTTTCGACCGATAAGCATTTTACCATATTTGTCCAAAGTATTTGAACTGTTATTATGTAACAACATTAAGGAATATTTGAATCAATTTAATTTGCTGGATCGGTTTCAATCTGGGTTTAGGAGGCATCATTCCACATCTACAGCTTTGTCTAAAGTGTATTTTGATTTATTGAAAAGTTTGAACCAGTCAAATATTTCTGTGCTTGTATTACTTGATTTTTCCAAGGCGTTTGATTGTATTAACCATGTTCTACTTGCACAAAAACTGAAATTTTATTTTAAGTTTTCTGATTACTCAACTCGACTTATCGTTTCATACTTAACCAATCGCAAGCAAGTAGTGAAATCTTGTAATGTATTTTCGTCGCCGGTATCAGTTTTGTCTGGAGTACCACAAGGTTCTGTCCTTGGTCCTCTTTTATTTTCGCTTTATATTAATGACTTACCAGAGAGACTTAAGTACTCGAAGTATCATATGTATGCGGATGATTTTCAACTCTACAATTCTGGACCATTGCGCAATATCGATGTTACATGCCGAAGTTTGAACCATGACTTGCTTATGATTTCTTCTTGGGCCAAATCAAATGGCTTGCTTTTGAATGCAAATAAATCACAAGTTTTACCAATCTATAAACATAAGATTGATAAAGATCTAGTTAATATTGAAATTGAAGGTGTGAAATTATTTGTATCTGATGTTGCTCGAAATCTTGGAGTATTATTTAATAGTACATTAACTTGGAGTGCACATGTTAATCAGGTTTGCAATAAAGTCAACTTTGCACTATTTTCACTCAACAAATTAGGTAACATTACTCCAGTACCAATTAGGCTACTATTTGTCAAGACTTTAATTTTGCCTATTCTCACATATGGAGACATATTTATTTATAATGCTGACTCCAAGTCTAAGAACCGGTTGAAATTAACTTTTAATAAGTGCTTGAGATATATATATGGGCTGCGTAAGTTTGATCATGTATCTGATTTTCAAGACAAAATACTTGGCATATCTTTTGTTACATATCTCAAAATAAGAGTTCTTTGTTTTATTTTCAAAATATTACATCTTAAACATCCATCTTATTTGTATTCTTTAGTAACTTTTAGTTCTTCACCCAGAGTTCTTCGAATCACATCATTCTCATCTAGATTTGCTACTAGTCAGTTTACGTCTTCAATATTTGTTGATGGAATCATTAAATTTAACGAATTGCCCGAATGTATTAAAAGAAGTAAATCCGTTGATCGGTTCAAAAAAGCATGCACAGACTTTTTTAAGCATAATTCAAGATGATGTCATTTCAACTTAACTTGTTTATAGAACTTGTTCATACTTGTTTCGATAATTTGAATTTATATGCATTTGGGTATGTATGTATGTATGTGTGTATGTATATGTATATGTATGTATGTGTGTGTATATATATATACACACATGTATATATATGTGTATATATATATATATATATATATATATATATATGTATATGTATATAAATATGTGTGTATGTATGTATATATATGCATAATGTGTGTTTTGAATTTTATTATTTTGAACTTTTATTTTTATTTATTTAACTGTAGTGGAACACACCTATAATGGTGTTAATTTTAATTTTATTTTAATTTTAATATTAATTTTTTTTTTTTTTTTATCGTATTGTAATAAACTATGTATATGTAAAAAATTATATTAATGCTGAGATATACTTTGAAAAGGCCTTTGGCCTTACTTATCTCAGTATAAGAATGAATAAATAAATATAATAAATATAAAATATAAATATAAAAAACCACATCATGGTGCTTGTTAAATTTGACAAAGAAACGATAACTATCTTAAAACGTAAGTTAGCTGCTCTTTTACATAAGCTAATTGATTAAGCAAACAATTTAATGAATCAAAAGCTCTCGTTGTCAGTATAAATACTGCTATAAAATATATATTTATTAACAAAAAATATGTTTACATAAAAATTAGTAAAGGGGTTAGCCTTTGCTAATTTACGAATTTAATTAGATGTTCAAACAACACGTAATAGTTGTCTGATTGTGATTAATGATACCTTAATCAAAACCTCTTGTCACCAGTATAAATACTGCTATAAAATAAACATTTATTTCAACAAAAATATTTTTCAATCAAAAATATTTTGCAAATTAGCAAAGGGGTTAGCCTTTGCAAGTTTACGAATTTAATTGGATGATCAATACAACACGTAATAGTGATCTGATTGTGATGAATGATACCTTAATCAAAAGATCTCGTCACCAGTATAAAAACTGCTATAAAATATACATTTATTTCAAAAAAAAAATATTTTTGCATAAAAATTAGCAAAGGGGTTAACTTTAGGTTTAATATTTAGTTTTACATCATGTTTATTAACGTAATAGGTAGTTCTTCGTGAACAATGGACTTTATGTAATATGGCGATATATAGGAAAAAATTATTAATATGTCTTAGTACAAACACTTTTTGGTTTTTAACAAGAGGGATAATACAACAAGTATTTTTTTATTAAATTCCTAAATATTTTCGAACTTTATTTATTTTTATTGTATAGCTTACTGCAACAATCTAAATTTATGATGGATTTATATTTTCTAGAATGTTCTAGTGGTATATGGAAATATATTGAGAAATTGTATTATTAAAATTAGCAACAATACGACAAAAAAATGTTCTATGAGTTGGTTGACATTTTTATTATTAAAATTATAGTTTTGTTGCTATCTATTTAATTTTTTTATGCTGTTCATAATATATCATATCATAATATTATGTACAAGTACATTATCTATTGTTTGGCAATACTCTGAACAATACGAGTTATCAACTAGATTGTGATATTGGTATTCGTATTGATATGACGTCTACACTCTATTATTAGTTTTTCTATTATTACATTTTTAGTATCCTGTTATTCCCTATAGTTTATTTGATACACACACATAGGAAATACAATTCGATTACTATGAAAATATATACATATTCATATTGTTTGTACATATATACAATTGTTTTTGTTTCGTGTTTTCCATAGTGGGAGGCCGAATAAAAAAGGCTTAATTTTTTACTTTTTCCAATAAATAAAACTCCAGACACGCAGTCGAGCTGGAGAAAAAAAAAGAGTGCCACTTCTTCAAATTCAGAAGGTCTTCGACTCTTAAATACCAGATCATCAAAATTGTTATAAAATAAGTCTTTATCTCTGAAAAGGCAACATTTGTGGACCTATGTACCTAAACTGTTGACAGGTTGGCCCGTTGCATGCATAAACGTGGTTTACACATAAGGTTATCGACTGATTTAAGATCTAAAACAGCCATTTTGACCATGCATCAACTGCGTCATATTTTTTCTGCAACTGCACGTGCTACGTTGCAATATTAAGACATAAAAGTAAGCGGGGTTTTGTTTGAATTCGAGGGTATTTAGCCATTCATTGTTGATTTCTTGTAAGAATAGTTTTTTTTAAGGATGAGGGTAAATTTAATCCTGCAATTTAACCATCGTTTAGATGCATTCTATGCCAAACAAACGACACTGGGGTAGTATTATAAAGATATTATGCTCGTCAAAACTACTTTACGAAACATTCGGGTCAGAACTCTGTTCGAGCTTTCTAGTTACTTGACACTCTATTATAAATATAGTTCTAATGGGAAAACCCTGTATTACCAAAATTTCCCAATTTTATCAATAAACAAACAAAAAATGTTTATCAAAAATGGAAGAATCCGCGCATAAATCATATATTACCGTAAACCAGGAAATAATCATAAAACAAAATAAAAATGAAAAATGTATACAAAAGCAAATAAAATTAAAAAAGAAAAGTTGGTGGTAATACATACAACAAAAGTTAACTCAACACAACAACAAATAAATGGGAATAATGTGCTTTATGTTTAAATTTTTTGTTGGAAATAATAAAAAAAAAAGTTTCCAATAATAATATAATTGAACGGGAAAACAATAGAAGCGGGTGGAGGGGGTATTAGATGTATCTACATAAGGACGAAGAGCAAATTATAAAAATTTAGGAAATTGAATTTTATAAGATAATTAGAAAATTAAAGGATATTCCTTTTCATGGGGATTATCTAATAAAGCTGATTAGGTTCGTTTGATAACAGAACAGTGGTGTAGCAGCGGTAATACATAAAAACTCGAATAGATTTACGCTTTTACGCTTCATAGATTTTTTATTTTTTATTTTATATTTTTGCCCTTAATCTAATCGATAATATTATGTATGTATAATATTTTTAAGGCGTTGTCGAATCTTTTTGGCGGTTTATCCACCTTTCGACACAGACCAGAAGTTCGACAGGTAAAATGTTAATTTTATTTTTATTACTCAATTTCGAATTAAAATTCCGCATAATTACGAGATGTAACACATCACCGAATATGATATCATGCCACAATAAGGTTAATTAGGTAAAAGTATGATACTTTAACACGAATTTTGAATATATGTATGTATACACAGTTCGTACACAGACAGTGAATGGAAAATTTAATTTCGTAGAAAAAAAAAACTTTAATCTACGCGACATAACTACTTACGAGACGAGTGAACAAAAAATGTTTAATAAATAAAATCTCGAACTTTATTCATGGTAAAATATTCCATAACAAAAGATAATTCAACTAACACACGATGAGATGTCAAAATCAGGTAGCTAAATTCTAATATATTCATAATATATCGCAGATGAAATTTATAAAGAAATCTTTAGATTTTCGAATTATATACGAATGTGTGTGTGTGGGTGTGTTTGTCTGTCTGCATGTATGTGTACGCCTTATACGATATTCATATAGGTACTCGTAAATATATCACTCAATTTGACAATTTTGTGTTCATCGTCTTCGTTGTCTTCATTTTGTGATCTGAGAAGGTAATGAAATAATTTATATATGGTTGCGGTTTTATAACTGTTTCTTCGTATGTATGTATGGATATAAAAATGATTTATAGTTGTGTAAAACAGCTAAATAAATCATATAGTGGTGGTGTAATTGGGGTTGCCATTGGAATGTCATAAATTCGAAATATTACTTAAAGATTTTACTTGAGACAAAACATTTCAATTTGTGTGCTACAATTAAAAACCACAAAACAAAATGAAATATCCTGCACTGAAGATGATTCTAAACCGCTGACTAACTAAGTTCCAATAAAGATCCCTAATTATCATTTTTTTTTCGGCCGGAATACAAAATATTTTACCATGCCCTATCATTATTTCCCCAAAACAGGACGAAAAATACGACAAACGCAGTGTTAATTGAAATAATTCAATTTTTTCGTTTTCCCATAATTTAATTTTTGCATTTTCATTTTTTCGTTATGTTTGCGTATAAAGTTTTCTGGCGACACTAAAAAGGAAAAAAATTTTTTTTTGTTACTTTCATTGTTTTAAAGCAAAAGTTTTCCGAATTTTTTTATTTTTATTTATATTTTATGGAACAGTAAAGTTTTTACTGTTGGAATTTTGTTATTTTCGAGAAAGTGTTCGTAATGAAATTTTATTAACTAAAATAAAAAAAAGTTGGTGACTTGTACCCAGAAACAGATTTTTTTTTCGTGACGACGAATTTTACTATAAACTTTAGAGGTTCGATATTTAATTTTATTACAATAATTAGATAATTATGAGATTTTATTTGTTATACGATTTAGACGAGTTCATCGAATATTTCCGGTGTAACGGGAAATACAATTTATAAATAAGTATATTTTCGAGAAGATTAAATAATGGGGGATTGAGAATACCCATAACGTAAAATCCAGGAAAATTATATAACACAAACATTTGATTTTTTTGATGGAAAATTATGACTATGTGCAGAGAAACTCAACATAAATTTTTTTTCTATTTTTACAATTCGATATGGAACCATCTGGTTCAAACAATTTCTTGTTTTTATGCCATTTTGATTGAATCGTTTATCTAAATTTTTTAGCTTAAAATTTTCCGGTTTTTTTGTAGAGTGATTTTACAATAAAAAGCCGGATAAAAGGAACCAGTCAGCAAAAACAGTTTTTGTATTGGCTCTCAATATACTATAAAAGTCGATGGCAATTGAATTATATTGAAAACGATTTTCCAATAAAAAATGCTTTTGAATGGGTGTGTGTATGTGTATACCTACTGAATAAAGCTTAACATTTATCAAAATAAAACGAAAATGAAATTTTCTATGCTTATAGGAATTGATTGATTTCTTTATCTTATGGTGCCATAAGGAAGCAATTTGTACAAGTGACATATTTTTTAGATTTCCATTTTATAATTTTGTCACTATCCAAAAAAATGCAATCGTTAATTTAAATTGATCTGCGATTTGGTGATACTGGCCAGTAATAGAATTTATTATTTATTTATTTTGAGATGAAAAAACCGTTTAACCATTTAGTAGATCAGCTTGAACAAAAACACTTACATCTATGTTAAAACCATTTTGGAAAAGCTTCTCTTTTTAAGTTTCATACTTAAAAGTTCCATGCACAAAACCTTGCGCGTAGAAGAAAAAAGACAAACCAAACAAATACAAAATAGTCCACTTTGGATATTACGCCATCAGTAAATTAGTGCGTCTTTAGTCTCTGACCTCTTATGTTGATTTTCTTATTGCCTCGAATCATATATGACAATGCGACCAATTCGCCATTTGCTACAGTTAACGTTGACAATTATTGGTTTCCCTCTAGCACAAGAGATCCAATTTCTAGAAATAGCAATACAAACGTTTAACTATAAACTGGCAAATAATTTTGTCTAGCAGTGGCTAATAATCTTTGAGGGGCTTTGACGTGTATCAAATCTCCAAAATATGTTATTAGTATCTCTGGTCAAATGTTGCATCAACATTTGTCAGTACATTTTGGATATGACAGATATAATAGGAATTTTATGAATTCTGAAACGAAGGGGAAATTGATAATTGGTTTTGAACCACTGGTCCGTTTTTCAATAATCCATTTAAAGAGCTCCTATTCGTTCAGCCAAGCCATGAAACATGAATTGCATCACAGTAGATGCGATGACTCAGGCTTGAATACGCAATGGTGAAGCAAATAATTATTTTAGCAAGAAACAGTGACATCCAGTGACATGTCTGCTAGTTTAAGGTATTCTGTCATAAAAGTTTTGCATCCGCCTTTCTATTTGTTTCTCAATTTTAATTGTTGAATTTTAACTGACCTATTGCTTGCAGCTCAAAGAAATGTTCCGCACCTAACTATCTACCCATCTTCTGACCTTTTCTTAATACCTAGCTATGGTCTTTGACGAAGTAAGAAATGACATTACCGCATTACGTTTTCAGCATTACGTAGCGTGTGTAGACTGCCAGGCAATTTAAACTCCAAGTCGTTAAGTGTGCGCAGACATAACAGATGGAATTTCTTTTTATTGGGTTTGAAAACTCCAATTAGGGATGATCTCATATCGTAGAACTCCTTGACGCCCGCAACAGTGGTAACAGTCTCAATTTAAACAAACTTAGACTATGTCCTTGATAACGCTCTCGAATAGAAGGCAACAGACCTCTCCATTTCTAAGAACATATACCAATGACGCAGAACCGCGCCAAGTCGAATGATTCTAATTTTATTAATTGGTCCATTGCATTCTGATGTCTTGTAGTTCATGACCATTTAGCATTCATGACTATTAAGCGATGGAGAGGCTCTGTGATGTTAGTTTTCTGGGTAACAAAAGAATGACAAAAGTTTAACAGCCCCAAAAAAGACTGAATATGTTCATTGCCTTTTGGGAATTTTGGCTTTACGTATGGCTTAGAGTTTCTCTACAGTATAGGGTGTATGCACAAAGTATTATTAAGTCATCGAACTAGGGTTGCACTTCAGGTATCCTTCCTTAGAATGTTTTTAATGAGATTCCGGAATATTTTGGGAGCTGAGCTGAGGCTTTATTTATAATCGCCAAGTTTTCAGATTAACCAATCAGGTTTATGCACTGGCACGAATATATAGTAGAATGTTATCCATTTTAATACCGTTGTAATTGAAAGTGATGTCAATACAACCTCGAATAGATATCTGATTCCATTGAAAATCGACTAATTGCAAATCACAAGATTGGATAGCTGGATATATCGGAGGTCAAATTGATTCGAAAGTCCGATCATTGTGCATTATGCAATAAATCGACTAAAGGAACACTCTGACGTATTTTCGACTTCGTCTTCTTCTTTTTCTTAAAGCGTATCTTATTCTTCTTGGACTAAGAGTGCTTATCGGAGGATTGACACATACGTTAAAAAAGGCCTTTTAAACTACACCGCAAGCAAATGACATCAGCATAAGGACACAATAATCGATTTTGTTCTCCATCAACGCCACTACTTTATTTGATGTTTTTTTTGCTTTACTATGCTTTGATGAAAACTGCGTTCAGTTTTCTAGCAGCTATCGGGTATCTTGGATATGGTGAATTTGTTCCGAATGCCAAATTTCTTGAAGATATCCTGCTACGTTTTCCGTTTAACTATTCAACGATTTCTAATCGACTCAGCCACTTCTTCTTTAAAAAATGGTATTAAAGTCGGATTACGTTAGGTTATCTGCAAATGTAACAAATGAAAACGAATGTCTTTTAATGGCACTTAAATTTTTGCTACAGTTGCAACATGTAACGCACAACTTTATATTATTTTACCAAAACAAATTCATAATGGTGATAACAACAATTTGCACTCAACTTTAGAAAACGTTCGATACGTCCATTTATACAAAAGCTCACATGTTTTGTTGCTTTGTTGACAAGAAACTTAAATGTTATTTTCAAAACTTATTTTTTTAGAAACAGTAGTCTGGTTTGCTTTCACTTGTTTATGTTTGTATAATATGTTATCACATACTCGTACCCTTCGAGCACATATTTAACCATTTAACTGTATCGACGTAATAAAAGATACAAGACAAAAATATTAAAACAAATGAATGTGGTATCATCGTGTTAACAGATACATAAAAATTACAGCAACAGGTACACCTAGCTGTATACCATACCACAAACAAAAACTATTTTCCATGTTACAGAAGAAGATAAGAAATTATCACAATTGGCCCTTATCCAAATTATCAAGAAAAAAAATGTACGATAAGTGCACCACCACCACATAGTACTGTTGAAATGTTTTTTTTTTCCATTTTAGAAATTTTCATGATTTTATAAAACAATGATGGTAACAACGATGGTAATATAAAATAAAAAATAGAAAATCTAATTTTGAAGTGGCCAATAAAATTTCCATTGTTATGCAGCAGTACACTCGTAAATAAGTTAAGTACCACATCGTATCATTTATTTTTATGGTGAAGATATTTCTAATTGTTTTAACAGAATTGTTAGAATGTTTGAATGTATGTGTATCCTCGTAGTTTATTAAAACTAATTATTCCGCTTGGTACAGACATGTTTTTGATTTATCTTCCATAGACTCCACCCTCTAGGCGATGAATGAGTATAGTGTACAAATATTTTTTTTTACCAAAATTATTTATCTAATATAAGTCTTTTTCTAATATTTATGTTTCATTGGTTATTTTAAAAATAACAAATTTTGAAAAATGGACGAAAATGTGTAAAGGGTTCTTCATTTTCAATGTCCAGATAAAAGTGATTGTAGCACTTAATGTTATGTTTATAGAGAATACTATAATGTTAGAACCAGTACATAGTTTTAATGAGTTATTTGAATCAAACTTGAAGCAATAAATCACCATGGGCTGAAAATATCGCCAACATTCGCTAAAAAAGAAAAATGAGACAGATCCTACAAACGAAAAACCACCAACTGTAATAGAAAACAACCATTATCAAGAACATAATTTCAGGAATTTCAGGAGTTTCCAAAAAATGTACCGTTGCTTTAATCAACAAATACTTCCTAATTTGTATACAATATTCCTAACAATGTAGCACCCTATACAAAATTTGTATACCGATAAAGAAGCAAGAACAAATTTAGTATTGCGAGCTTAAAGTGTCTCAACATTAAACCGTTTCAGTTGGCAATCTCTTTGTAAATAAAAATGGCTTTTCATAAAAATGTGTCACTTAGAAACGAGCGTCTTATAAGGAAAACATTTCAATAAAAAAAATTAAACAGGTAATTCATACAACTTGTAGATTTAATGAACAACGTGACAATTAATGCCATTGCAGGCATATATAATACCAACAAATAGATTCTAATATTACCAACGAACAGTTTCTAAGCCTGATCTTTTTATTGTTATAAACAAATATGACCAAACACCATAATTAATGACACCTAATATGATCAAAATTTCCTCAACAATATCAGCAATATCAAACAATATCAAAGTTGTCTGATGGTTTAAATTTAAAAAAATTAATTAAGAGATAATGAAACAAGAAACATTACCAATGAAACGCTCCAACTTCATATTAATATTGATGTCAATAGCTTTCGATTAAGATATAAGCCATCAAAATCGGATCACTATTACGTGAGTTGTCAACTATTTACGTAAGAATCTTTGGACTTATAATTTGTTCTAAGCCCGCCGTGCTCTACTTACAAAAAATAATTGAAGTCGGATTTACAAATTTGGTGAATCGAGCGATACTTCGACGGAATCTTGTGTATATTTTAACCATACGTATTCGCCTAAGAAGGCTAACATTAAGATTGAAGATTACTAGTTTGCTGGGTTTCTTTCTAACAAAACAATATTAAATTTTAACATGTAAAAATGTCCGTAAGCTGCGTTGGCAAAAAAATGGTATAGAACCTGGTTAGATTGAAATTTTTATATCTAGTCCACAACTAGAACCTAACCGCAATATGACAAATCTAAATACCACCCGTTCTACAGATGCAAAATGCAGCAAAGTATGATATATATTTTAAAATTCTATGTTGATAGATTATTAAAAAAAAATATTTCTGCATAAAAACAAAATATGTATGTTAATATGTAACATGTACATAACAATATATTCAGCTAGAACATATTAATGTTGTTGCATACGTAGCTTCTTCTAAAAGTCTTCTTCCATTTTTAGATTGCAATTACTCAAAAAATAAAATATTTCTCCAGTTTTCATATTTAATATGAGATTTGATACACAACAACAACAAAACTTATAATATATTATTTATTTTTAAGACATATTCCCATAAAAGCATACATATATTTTAAGTGAATTTTTTCTCATTTTGATGATCGTTAAAAACTGCATGCAGCCATAAACAAATAACGATGATTTTTGCAATTTTAAATGTTTATATTCGGTATGGAATCCAAGAACCAAATAAAATTTTTCGGATTTACTTTAGTGAGGTTATGAACACAGTATGCAAAACTATTATGGATAATATTGATTGGAAAATTATATTTCCAATCAATTTTTGAAAATTTCAAAATAATATTCATTTGGTTTATCTAAATGTTATATCTTTTGGAAATTGAGATGTTTACTGAAATGGAAAAATATTAATTTAGTACATCGTTTATATTTAGAAAATAAGTTCCAATTGCTATTTGCTTGTTTACAAACGATATGGATGGTTAAGGTTAACAAAAAGGATACACTCTACTTACTGGAGAAATTACAAAAAAATATAATTTAACTTTTTGGTTAATCTGAATTCAAAATTTTTTTTGTAACTCCTTGTAACTCTGTTATAACTCCAAGTTTTGTTATTGAACGTAGTTTTATAAAGAAATATAATTCAGTTTTAATGAAACTGAGCCAATAACTCACAAAAACTAATCTAAGGGCATATCATATTAGAACACAATAAAACATCAGATTAGATTGTATTGCAAGAAAGCAAACAGGGAAATTAATCTGCAATTAGCAGATATATTTACTGCTTGCTAGCATTTTATTTTTGCTGTTGTAGAATAGAACTCAATGGATCGTAACGAGTAGCTCTAGATATGTATGTGCACGAGAAACGCATTGGTTGGCTAGTAGGTTTTTTTTAAGGTTTATTGAAAAAAAAACTTGGGCTTTTTTCAGTTTAATGATACCCTGGAAGATTTCAAATTTAGCATTTTAATAACTAAATGTAATATACCAACCCTTAATTATACCTTATATAACGAAGATTAAGAATTATTTTATAATCAACACTTGTGCTTTCCACTTCCAAAATGAACACTATACAAATCGGATGAGTGAAACCCTAATCAAAAGCGTTGTATTAGATTAGATTAGATTTGATTTGATTAGATTTGATTAGATTTGATTAGATTTGATTAGATTTGATTAGATTTGATTAGATTTGATTAGATTTGATTAGATTTGATTAGATTTGATTAGATTTGATTAGATTTGATTAGATTTGATTAGATTTGATTAGATTTGATTAGATTTGATTAGATTTGATTAGATTTGATTAGATTTGATTAGATTTGATTAGATTTGATTAGATTTGATTAGATTTGATTAGATTTGATTAGATTTGATTAGATTTGATTAGATTTGATTAGATTTGATTAGATTTGATTAGATTTGATTAGATTTGATTAGATTTGATTAGATTTGATTAGATTTGATTAGATTTGATTAGATTTGATTAGATTTGATTAGATTTGATTAGATTTGATTAGATTTGATTAGATTTGATTAGATTTGATTAGATTTGATTAGATTTGATTAGATTTGATTAGATTTGATTAGATTTGATTAGATTTGATTAGATTTGATTAGATTTGATTAGATTTGATTAGATTTGATTAGATTTGATTAGATTTGATTAGATTTGATTAGATTTGATTAGATTTGATTAGATTTGATTAGATTTGATTAGATTTGATTAGATTTGATTAGATTTGATTAGATTTGATTTGATTTGATTAGATTTGATTAGATTTGATTAGATTTGATTAGATTTGATTAGATTTGATTAGATTTGATTAGATTTGATTAGATTTGATTAGATTTGATTAGATTTGATTAGATTTGATTAGATTTGATTAGATTTGATTAGATTTGATTAGATTTGATTAGATTTGATTAGATTTGATTAGATTTGATTAGATTTGATTAGATTTGATTAGATTTGATTAGATTTGATTAGATTTGATTAGATTTGATTAGATTTGATTAGATTTGATTAGATTTGATTAGATTTGATTAGATTTGATTAGATTTGATTAGATTTGATTAGATTTGATTAGATTTGATTAGATTTGATTAGATTTGATTAGATTTGATTAGATTTGATTAGATTTGATTAAATTTAAATAGATTTGATTAGATTTGATTAGATTTGATTAGATTTGATTAGATTTGATTAGATTTGATTAGATTTGATTAGATTTGATTAGATTTGATTAGATTTGATTAGATTTGATTAGATTTGATTAGATTTGATTAGATTTGATTAGATTTGATTAGATTTGATTAGATTTGATTAGATTTGATTAGATTTGATTAGATTTGATTAGATTTGATTAGATTTGATTAGATTTGATTAGATTTGATTAGATTTGATTAGATTTGATTAGATTTGATTAGATTTGATTAGATTTGATTAAATTTGATTAGATTTGATTAGATTTGATTAGATTTGATTAGATTTGATTAGATTTGATTAGATTTGATTAGATTTGATTAGATTTGATTAGATTTGATTAGATTTGATTAGATTTGATTAGATTTGATTAGATTTGATTAGATTTGATTAGATTTGATTAGATTTGATTAGATTTGATTAGATTTGATTAGATTTGATTAGATTTGATTAGATTTGATTAGATTTGATTAGATTTGATTGGATTTGATTAAGTAACGAAATTTTTAAAAAAAAATTTCTGGACTACCAGCTCTTACCTTACCAGCTCTTAATTTAATTAAATTGTTTTAAACATTAAGCACAAATTACGCTAGAAATTTTGCACTTACTTAATATTTCCGTCTAAATAATACTTACCAAAATGTAATTTAGCGTTTTTAGTACGTTCCCAAGCTGGTCTGCTTTTGCCATCAATTCGAAAAGAAAATTAACCATCGTATTTATATAAACTGAAACTTTTTTTAATTTTCCCAACAAAAAAACTTATATTCTTTTATTTTTTTCATATAATTATATATATTGTATATATAGTTCTTTTGTTTTTAAGTTTTCATTTTCCTATTTCATGTTTCTTTTCTCTTTCTTTTTTTGGATATTTTTACAAAACAGAATGAAAAATAATTAATTACATAACAAAAGAATATATTTTTAAATAAAAAACAATTTAATAATTTATTTTAATTTATTTATATGTATATAAATGTTTTTCCTTTTTTTTTGTAATTTTTAAATTTTACTTTAATTTAATTTAACTTTATACAATTTTTATTTTAAATTTCTTTATTTATTTTTTTTTTTTTTTTTTGATTTCCATTTTTCTTATTTTTTGATTTAATTAAGTAAAATGTGTTATACATTTATATAACTGTTAAATAATTACTATTTCTTTTTTTTTTGGTTTTGTTTTGATTATGTTAGAAATTTTCATCGATTTTTCTTTGTTTTATAACTACGTTATATGCACACAAAAATGTTACATAGATACTGTAGTATGGTGGTACGTAAATGAAATGGAAAACTAATTAACGTAAAATGAAATATTCGAGCTTTAAGTGGTGAAAATATTGCAAATTTGGTGTTGTTGTTGTAATTATTTTATGTAGTTTAAAACAGTGGTTTGGGTGCAATTTTAATTCTAGCATAAACTAAACGAAATATTAGTTTGAATTTTATTTGTTTGTTGTCACCATCTTGAATTTGTCACTGGATAGTGGAACTTATAGGGCTGACATGTTGGAAACTAGCTATAAGTGCGATTTTCATCTATAGGTATCCAGATTCATACCAACTGTAGAGCAGCTGTTCAATGGGCGGTTCTCAAAAAAATAAAAATATATAAGAGTATAAATGAAAGAGTATAATCTTATATAACTTGGTTAGTGATAGTTAATACCAAGCTTGTTCTATTAGTTATTGACTAAATCAAAACAATATTTAGCAAATCAGGCTTAATATGTTGGATATTTCTGATTGAATATGTAAAACCACCGATTTTACATCTCTGGTGTATAAATATATAATGAAAACAAATTTATCCGTTTTAGATTTAATGACATCTTAACCTGAGTTTAAATCGTATATAAATCGTAATTTTACATCCACGAATACCGATATATTTTTATTTACCTCTTTTACCATATATTTGGTGTCACGAAAAACAAAAGGGACCACTTTTTGTAATTTGGTAATAAAATGCAACGTAAGTTTATAAGAGAAAAATACTAATAAACTGTTTTTGGATTTGAAAAAAATTAATTAATTTATCAATGGACTTATTTACCGTGTGTTTCATTAAACCTTAGAGTACTGACATTTCGGGCTAGATATACGTATAATAAATGACTTTAATTTGAACTTAGATCTTAAGTGGTTTTGTTCAAATGTTGGCTCAAAATCCAAATATTTAGTTTGGTGAATTATAGTAGAACAGGTTCAGAGTCGTCCCATAACGTTGGAACTTTATAAAAAGCTAACATTTTAAAGTATTATCATATTTGGTCTGCTCAAAAGAAGTATTACATACTTCTTAAAGTTTTTTTTTAAATATTTTTACGGTTGTAAAGATACTAAACCATTTCTTATCTTAATCTACCAGGGTAGTGATATCTCGCATACTGTAGTCCTCCCGTTATTGTGCCTTTCTTCAAATGTTGTATTATATAATACCTGCAGCATTAGTTGTCATTCTGTTCAATCGCATATTCAAGATTTTGTTAATAAATTAGTGGTTGGTTCAAAATTTGATCAAAATAGTTGTCAAAAAAGTTTAGTGCATATATAAATAACCTCAATTTACATATTTACAATTAATGTTCTACCACTGTAACGTAAAGTGGTATATACAAATATATGGTTTGCACGCAAACTTTGAATAGTATGCTATTGTACAAAACACATATTTCGTTTTATGTACCTACAAATCAAATCCCAAACACTCCCAATAATTTGTATTATCACCTTACGTACCTGTACACAATCTACACAATATTTTTTTAATTACTTTTCGTGCACCTGTATGAATTCCTATATATTCCATGGAAAATAGCTATATTGGGTACATTGTATATACGGACGATATACATCATATTCCTGTCACAACTAGTGTACGTGTGTATCCGGAACTTGAGCTCACACAGAAACATATATAAATTAATTACACAAAAACAGGGCAACACACCAACAACAATTTACGTTTTGTGTTTTTGTTTTGTTCACTTTTTGAATTTTAATTGAAGTTGAAAAAACATCAATTTTTCGAGAAACGAAAAAAAAACATTTCAAAAAAAGAATATTCAATGTTTTTATAAAATTTTCAAAAAAAAAAAAAAATGAAATATCGAAAATTGTTTAACTTGCATTAACTAAAAAAGTATAAACTGCTAAGTAGTTTTTTTAAATATTAATTTTCTCGTATGGTACTAGTATAATTTATTTTCCATCTTCATTTTTTTGTTTATTTGTTTTTTAAAAAGGGTGATTCAATTGGAGGTTTTGTTTTAAAATTTAAAGGAATAACCTCCAATTGAGCCAGCCTTTAAAAATATAAGTCTGTATTTTATCACTTTTTTATATAAAATTTCTGATTTTTTATTTTTAAAATTTTTTTTATTTTATTTTTTTTTTTTCAAAATATAAATTAATTTATTTTACATTTATTTCTATTTGCTTAATTTTTTATTTTATTTTACTTATATATGAATGTGTTTATGTAGTTTAACTGTGTCTTTTAATCCAATAAAAATTTAATTAATTAAAAATTAACTTTAGTTAGTTATTTATTTAATACTTGATTTTACTTATTTTTGTTTAACAATTCTGCTGCATGCTGTTTTTAGGTGTGATCGGTGAATATTTTTAAGTATGTCCTTGAAATTTACTTTGGTGACTTACTGGCGGTTTTGTGGTTAAGATCGACTATTCATTAAATTATAATCTCTTTAATTTAACAATAATTTTGATGACACTTTAGGATATAATATTGCATACTATTCCTTTACAGCAATACAATAGGCCATGCAAAATTGGTTATCTTATATTTTCAATTCTTTGAAAAGTACAAATAGTAGAAATAGCTGATTAAATTAATATTAAAGTGATCTGAGAAAGGAAAAATTAACTGCAGTATAGGTGATTGCAAAACATAAATTTTTTGAAAATATCATCCAGAAATATCAGTCAAATATTTTTACTAGGTATGAACTAATTGTAAAAAGACACATTTGTGTATTTATTTGCTAATAAAGTCACTAATGACACGGAGGTACAATACTTTTTCGTGCAACCCATAATCCGTAGTTCTATTTCACATTCTTTAGAACATAGCTGGACTTAAAGTAAATATGAGCCAAACAAGATCCAAACATGTTTTTGAAGTGTTCGAAGTGCCAAATATTATAGTTAAGAAATTTAAATATTGCAAATTACTGATTTAGTCGCTTACTTCGAATTTGATGATTTAACCAACGTTATCCAAATTTTAGGAAATTGTTTAAACATTTTTTTGAAAATTATTCAGTTTTATCTGTTACCTGGATCTTAAATTATTATTGTAGTTTAAAACATTTTACTGTCAGCCGTCACGTATTTTTATGAATTTCGAAAGTTTTGAATGTCAGTTTGGAATAAGGTCAAGAATTTTGTAATCTTTGTATTTATAGACTAAAATTTATTCTATATTTATTCTACGCATTTATTAACTGTTACGTGTGATCTAGAATTAGTTTTGTCGAATTATGATAAAAATTTAACAGTTATGCTAATTTTCACATAATATATGTACTTACTGAATTTTAAACAAGGAACTAAAATTTTAATATGTGGCAGGAACAATTAAGCATTTTTAATGGTTTGTTTTCAAGAATTTACATGATGAAAATCGGACTGTAGAAATGGACTAACTATTACGTATTTTGTATAATTTTTAAATTATGACGGAAATATAACAACCCAACATTTTATCACATTTATCGTGTTTAATAGGAACAGTCATTATATGATTTTTTTCAAATTTATGGTGCATTTCAAGTTTCAAAGGCTCATGCATAAATTTTATCAGTTAGATGGAGTAGGGTTCACCATTTTCAGGGTTTTGAAAATTTACGTTTTATAGCAAAATAAAATATTTTTTTTTTAATTTTAAATTATTTTTTTAACTTTATAGTTAAAAGCAATTAGGCTCATATTACATCTTTAATGTGAATGTTATAGCAAAAACTAATTTAAAGGATACAGGAAAGATTAGGAAAGGAGAAGGCAAGTAAATAATAAAGGTTTTCAGTTTTCTAGTTTTTTACTTTTGATATTAAGTTTGAATCTCTCTTAATTGTATACAAAGGGGAGTCTCATTATCCAGTTCATTCCATATCCAAGTAATCAAACCAAAAAAACAAGTTTTAAAAATTATTGCGGATGCTCGATTTTGGATCCGATCGAGTGCAGTCAAATCGAGTGCAGTCAAATAAGTTTTCGATCCACCTGCCTAAAAATAAGAATTATACTTCAAACAGGGCATTATATGGGTATTTTATAGAGTTACCCAATAAAACGTTTCATTTTGCGTAGCCTGCTATTTGGGCAGTTACGATGCACGCTTCAAGAACGCATTGAAATTGTTAAAATTCAATTCGAAAATGAGGCTGGTGCAACTGTTACGGTGAATGAATTGCGCTACCGAGCTATGATTAATAGTTTTTTTGGCCGGAATTGGAAGATATTTATGTGGACGACGTTTATTTTCAGCAAGACAGCGCTATTGTCACGCAAAAACTGTTTATATTGCATGAAGTCAATAAAAAATGAAGTTATGCATTAAATGTTAAAGATCGGTTGCTGATCTTTGTGGTACCATATGCTCAAAAACTACAGTAAATGCTATGAACACATTAAAATAATTGTGTGATCAGTGAACAAATGTAAATTGGTCAACACTGCCTGTCCCGTTGAATTCAGGAAGTTATTGCTTGTTCAGGTGATAGAAGACTCCCGACTTCCAAACAATGATGGTAGGATTCAAAATTTATTTAAAATACCTGACCACATGTGAACCGATGGTACAATTAAAAATGTCATTAGTAACAAATTGACACAAGAAAATGTGTCGTCCAATTTCCTAATAAAGCAATCCTAACACACAAAATCACTAGGTTCTATCTAGACATGGATAACATTAAAGACAAAACGGATAAAGACAGAATAACGGATGCAAAGTCAGATATTTATTTAAGTTCCAGTTAAGCACCAGTTTATATGTTAGTTTAAAACTGCCATCTTTAATGCCCTTCTAAATTTAAAATTTATCGTTTCTTAGACTAGATTCTACTGATTTTCCGTAGCCGTTATTTCAAATATGTTTTCAGTATGCAGGTTGGGTTTCTATAACTAACCATACATATCTCGGCAATCATCTAGTAAGGATATTAGCTTAGCTCTACTACTTGACATAAAAATAAGTGTGGATATTGTAAATAATTGCCTATAGACATTTGAATGAATTTATAGTTCAAAAGCTCATGCAAATCTTATTTTTACGTTGAGGTAATCCTCCAGACACTGTTACCAATAGTTCTAAACGTGTCAAACATACAGGTATGTCACCAAAGAAACGATTTCTCTTATTTTAATCTACACCTGTTGAGCCACATTTTGCAATGAACTAAAATTTCCTAAAGCCAGTTGATGCCTGTTTCGGCAATGCCATGGAAATATTATAAGACCTAGGTGCTTTTTTGTTTTTATTATTCTGGTCAATTCCTTTTCACTAAACACAATAGCTAGTTATTTTAGTCATAGTTTTAGTTGTTTAACCAGCATTTTTATTCCGCACCAGTCCACCCATTTTCCAGCAAAAAATAAACGCTCCTGAATGCAACCAGGATTTTAAAAAAATGTGGAAACTGTTGAAGAAATTAACGAGACACCACTTGTAGCACCATCACCAAAATAAAATCAGGTCACAGTGTTTCTTCTAGTTCTGGGTCTGAATGATAAATTCAAACGATTTCGCGTCAATGTATAGACAATTAGTAAAAGTGAATAAACCGATTTCATTTATCGTGACTATACAACTTTTTAAATTCTAATTAATTAATTAAATTTTTAAGTTTTTAAATTTTCAAATTTTCATTTTCATCCTATATTTACAAAGTAAAAACATTTTATTTAAATATATCTATATATGCATGTATGTATGTATATAATTAAATATAAATCAATTTTAATTTTAATTTTAAAAATTAAGATATGATTATTAAGTTTTTTTTTTGCTTTAGTTGTTAATTTAATTCCATTACATTCTTAATTAGTTGTGTATGAAAATTTTCTGTTTATTTAACGTTATACTTATGGGGATTAAATTTTTCACATTTTCTTTTTTCTTTTGTTTTGATTCGATTGTAAAAAAAAAAACTTTTAGTTTTCATTTTTGCTTAAGCTATCAACATTTGATTTAATTTATGTCTTCACACAGCGTCTGAAATAGCATCGGCTGTGCTATACCTATGCTATACGGTCACTTCTTGGATTTGAACACGTTTTTTTAGGGTTGACGTATTCGAATTTGTTGTACTATTACTACTATTTATCATATTATTGTTACCTGTGCTTGTTGATGAGGTTGCCGGCCCTCCACCAACTGTTGCTGATGTAGTTTGATGATGGTCTGTCGCCGTTGACGTTGTTGACGTTAAATTGCTTGATGTACGCAGTGGTGGTTGGGGTGGAGTACTAATTCCACTTTCATTATGATGCTGATTACTACTACACACACTTATATTTGTATTAGTTTTGTTGTTGTGATTATTGTTATTATTGCTATTGTTTTTTAGGATTGTGTTGGTCGTTTTTGGATGCGGCAAAGTCGACGATTGATGTTGATGGCTGTGCGATTGATTTGTACACTTCTGATGCGTATGACTGTGATGTGTGTTCTGCAAAGGAGAAATAATTTATATATGAAAATTATTGAGCAATTAGTAAATCACGTACCTGTTGTTTATAAGCGTCTGCTATACTGGAACCTTTGGGTAGCGTATTGTGATGGTGATGATGATTATCTTTATGTATACACGGATTTTTAAGTGTAGTTGTATAACTAGGCGGTGGTTCTAATTGTGTTTGATTTTGTTTTACTTTCTGCTTAAGACTTGGTGATATCGTTATAGAAGCTGTCTCAGATCGCGTAGTCATTTCAACTAGAGGACAAAAAATAAACGAAATTAACGTTTTCATCATAAAATGGGTGAAAATGTTTATACCACTTCCACCAAGTCCTATCGGACTATCCGACTCACTACCATTTGCGCAATATCGCTTTCGTGTTTTTCGTTTCGAACGATCACGTTGGTAATAAATTCCAGCAAATATTAACATATTTAAAACTAAAAGTAGACATCCCACACCAACTGTAACGCCGAGAGCCGCTGTATAACTGTAATAATGTTTATTAGCTAATTTAGCTAATAGTTCTTCTTCAGTGGCTTCTCCATCGTCATCCTCGTCTTCGGATGATACAGGCTCTTCAGTATCTAGTAGTGCATCACCGAAAGATGGATCCGGTGTACATTCAGAATTATAATTTTCCAATTGTCTCGATTCTTGCACATCGTTCACAATATTATCGGAATAGTGTAGCTTAGGCCGATTAAATGATTCGGGTCGTACAGCACCCGCATAATAATGTTGTTCGCGTTCGCGAAAATGATGATGTCGCATCGAAACCTCGGGATCGCCCGGCCTATGCAATTGCGGTATTAAATTTAACCATAGCGCCATTTTATGCCCTCGATAGTGACTTTTCATTTTTGGTTTGAGTGCTGTAAAATTTACAAATGAAAATGTTAAATTAATTTTGCTTAATTTATATTTCAATTTACAAAAAGTTTTTCCTTAAACTTAAAAAAAAAACAAAAAAAAAAGGAAAATTAATGGGAAACATTTTTTATTCGGTGTTCATGCTTTATGTGCTTTTATATTCAGTTTTGTTTTCCATTTTCATTTTTTTGGAAGTTTTCCAATAAAACGACACACACATACAAAAAAAAAACTAATTGGCTTAAAGAACAAAAGCGACGAGAAATATTTTTTTTTGTTTTAATCGCCTTCGTCGTCTGAAACATTTTCACTTAATTTTCATTTTATTATTATTCTTTTTGGTCATTTTCATTTTATTGGCACAATTGAAAATTAACTATTTTCACTTATCTTCGTATCACTTTAATTTGGTAAAAAAAAACTATTGATGTCATTATATAACACGGTCCATGCGGCGATATATTAAACCGAACTATTCAATTCGACTTTAAATTGTATCCAAATGATTAGATCTATCTTATGTATGGAGGGGATTAGTAGAATAATTGAAATTTATTTGATTTTATTGGAGAGTTGACTAATTAACGATCTGTCACTATTATCTTATTGTTTCGTAAATTTGATAAAAAAATAAGAGCTTTAAACTTTTATTGGTTTATTGTTGGTGTATTTTATAAATAGGATTTGTATTTCGATTAATTTTGTTCGAACGAGTTTGGCAGATAACGATATAAGAACAATATATTATCTAAGTCACAATTGGTGCGGTGGTGGGCGATAGTCAAATTAGATTCATACATCTGCTGATTTGAAATGTTTTGCTTGGTATATACGATCAGAATTAGCATTTAATATACCACCGACTGTTATATTCCATATTATTCCTAACGATATATTTGGTTTAATTGGTTTTGTCTTAAGCTATAAACAAATCCAAAAGAGCAAAACAAATTTCGGTTGGAAAACAATTAAATTCCAAGAATGAATAATCGTACGTATTCTCAGAACTGAGCAAAAAACTTGGATTTTATTTATAATGGTAGACTTTTTGACCTAACTGCTTTTGTTTTTTAGACATATAACTGTTTTCAATTTTAACTTAATTGTGACCAAAATACAGAACCACATTATTTCTAAACGAGCCTTACTTAAAAAACGGTAGTAGCTTAATATAATAGCTTAATACTTTGTTTTAATTTAAATTATTGTGGACCAAAAACCAATAAACAAAGCATATACTTCAAAGACATTTTCTACCACGCTAAAAACTCGCTAACAACTACAGGTAAACCCAATGCCATTTATAACGGTCATCTCGTGTTACTACCGTTATACATCGAGCATTAGTGGTAAAGGCCAAACTTGTTGGATGCGGATATACTGGATATCAACAATAATATTATTGTAATCGTGAGACGTGGCCGGCTTTAAGGACGAATTTGGCAGAATATTTACTATATTTTAATTTTAATCTTCCCAGTGTACTTTGGTTTGACGCCAATGGTGCCTTGCCACCTTCCATGACTTATAAAAAAGCCATCATATTATTGGATTATTGTGCAGCTATTTTAGCTACACAGCCCAAACGAATATTCAACAGTGGTGGAAAACTTCTGGATTTCTTATTTACGAATAATGTTTTATTGAGCATTTTTCATTCACCAATGGCGATAAATATTTATTTCCTTGTAAACTGCTACTAAAATTTTCTAACAATTTTTTCCTTGATTTCAGTAATGCCGACTATGCGTTTTGCAAATAACAGTAAAACATCTGGGTTCCTTATGCCGATAAATTATCAAAGCTTCATCACCAATTCTCCCTCTGGCATATGTGATCTGTTTGCGGATTTTTCCACTTTGGTTTACGAGTTAGCATTGCCACATTTTGTCACTTTACGTACCTAGGACAGTAGTTCCAACTACAGTTTTAGTTTTATCAAGTATAGACGAGGTTTGCAATTAGTTAGTCAATCTAAATAAGGATCCCAGGCACGATGCCTTTCCGCCTATTTTATCTAAGAGCCATGCATGGGTTTGGCCTATTTTGTTACCTTACTATTTAGTGAAAATCTGCGCAAATGTGTTCTTTGGATCCTTGGAAAGTTTTGGTTATTTATCTCATTTTTAAGTTAGAAAGAAGAAATGATGTAGCGAGTTATCCTGGGATTTCTGTTTTCACATCATACTAATATCGTTTCTCCAGCTCATTATAGATTTTTTACCTGCTAGATCGGTGGTCACTAATTTGGTTACATTATGCTGCGATCTATTTAGTGTATTAATAACTCAAAACTCCAGTTGGACGTAATATCTTTACTGATTTTGCCAAAGGTTTCAATAAAATAAATCACGCCATTTTCATCGCCAAAATAGAGAGCTTCGATTGTCAGGATCTCGTCGTTAAATGTTTGATGTCTTATATTCCTGATTGTTGACATTCGCGAAGCAATTTCCAATTGCTGTTCCCAGTATTTTGCTTCTAAACGTCTGGAGTGCCTTAGGGCTGTCAAATTGCTCTTCTTCTGTTCATAATATTTTTCAATAATGTGGTCGAGTGCTTCACGTTCACGATATGCCTTCTCTTTTCACATGACATGTAAATATTTGCCCAACCGCAAACGTATCGGCCTGCTTGCTGCTATAGAATAATTTTTCTCGTGTTTTATTCGTGAGCACCACTATAAAAGTCTCTCTAAAAAAATCTAAAATTTTATTTAAATTTTCGCATCCGTTCCTCGATATTTTTCATTATAGCCTACAGAATTCCGTTATTAATAGAATAGAATTACTGGTCTGATCTTGGTGTAATTTTCTTCTTTGATCTAACATTCAGCAGGCACATTGATTTTTTCATAACAGCAAAATAAAGATCAGGTTAGGTTTTATTAAATGTGATGGTGATCCCCTTATTCTTAAGGCATTGTATGTGGCTTTAATACGATCTATCTTAAAATAAACTTCCCTTGTCTGGTCTCCACTTAACATGTGCCGTTCTGAGCTTATTAAAAGTGTTCAGAGGCACTTCATCCTAAATGCACTGCATCATTTAACCTACAATCGTTTAAATGTTTTGTTCTTCCATCATAACAGAATCGCTTCGGTCTGCCAGGATTGCAGTGACTTGACCAATTCCGTAATACTGCATATGTAAATTTTGTTTTCGATATATTAAATAAGCGTTTTGACTGTGCTCAGTTGTAAGCGCAGTTCTTTTTACCCGACATGAACGTTTGGTCCTTCAGTTTACTCGTAGCTCGAAAGTTCACTTCATTATAGTTACAATGAAAACCTAAGAGCCTAATGACTTTCTTTAAAGTATGGCTGAACATAATCACCAATGTAAAAGCCTTTTAACGGCAATTAATTACTTTATGATAAAATAGCAGTTATGTCGTCAAAGTTTCCATTCCAGATCGACCAACATTGGAAATCAATAAACTGTGATCTCTTCTAATGTTCCAAATTTCAACATAACTAATTTGAAGGAGAAAGCTAAAGCCTCTCGAAAGCACCTTTCTTTACTACAACCAACGTTTTAAGTAATGAACTTGAAACTAAAATTTACAATTGTGGCGAAGGTACAGAATGGCACTTGATGCAGACATGTGTAAAATATGGAGGAAGAAATCGATAAATATTTGAATGAAAATGGTTTACTCTAACATTCGTTTGGAACTAGTCCTGATATTTAAATATTTCCGAATAAGATAAGTCAAGCAAAACCGGATATGTCATAGAAGGATATAGTATAAGTAAGATAAAAGTTGATCTTGATCACGACTGTCAAAAATGGTTCAACGAAAAAATTAAAAAGCATGATTGTCGTCGAGATAGTAACACTTAAGCTGCAGTAGTTGGAACTGTATTGGAAAAGGTTACATCTTCATACGAAGGATAATAAATTCCCCACGAAATGCGTTTAGAATATTAAGAATATGAAAATGTGGGAGAAATAATTTATTGAGAAAATATGCAAATAGAAGCCAAAATGCATGTTTTGTTTTACCTATAAAATGACAACGTTGGAAGCATCAACCTTGAGGTCCAACCTTGTCCAAACAGTCTAGTGATAAAAACAGTAATAATGTATGGATAGTTTTAATAGTGTTAAAATAGTTGTAAAATAAGGAGAATCGTTTATTTATGGCGGAAGACTTCCGTTCACCCGAACTATTCGAAAATGAAGTCACAAAAGTACATTCAATAACTAGCTATCAATTTAGTAAAATTTGCTGAACATTAGATGGGCCTATTACTTTTTTCAGCAAAACCATTAGATAATATGTCCATATATATGAATAACTCAAATTTAGAATAAGCATGGTATAGATTGAAAATAACATCAAAGGTTTAGAATGGCTAAATACTTTAATTTAAACCTTAATTAAAAAAAAAAAAACTGATGGAGATTTCTGGCAAGAAAAGTTTACAAAACATATAATCAGATTTGTAACTAGAAAAAAAAACTTCACAAAACTGGGTTGAAAATTCAACCTAGCAGTATTACAAAATTGATTAAATAGAATGCCGAAGTTAACGTTAGTGCAGTACTAAAAATTGGTTGCAAACTGTTTTGAAAGTATATATTCGACTAAGTGCAACAACTTACTCATTTTCCTTCTGTCTTCGTGTGAAAAATTTATCTATAAACATTTGAAAATCAACAAAAAATGTTCTTTCAGGTTAATTAGTTTTTCTTGGGAAATTTAATTGACGAAATAATACTAAATGGCAGATGGAAGGAGGAAAATGAATCGAAAATAATAAAATGAAAATTATATAATATTTTCTCTGATATCGATTAATTTATTCTTTTATGAAATTACAAGTTAAGTGGAAATCTCAGAGGGATGAAAAACGACTGACCATATGATGAATTTGTGTAGGTATATAAAGATGAAAAACTGCTACTACTCGGAATAATGATTTTTCGTTTCCCTTTTTATTTTCAAAATGATCTTTAATGATGAATGATGGTTTTCAACGTAAGAAATGTTTAGACATTTTATTGAAACGGAAATATCTGTTTTTGTGCTGTTATTCTGGAATACAAGAAAGGGTACTGTTTGCGTTACGGTTGTTTGTACATTTATTAAAAATGTAAGCTAGAAAATTAAAATTAATGGGAAATATTATGAGTTGTCAGATGGAATTCTTCCAAAGAAAAAGATGTTTTTGTTGAATCTGTTTATTCATGCGAGAACAAATATATAAAAGTATATTTGAGGGAGATTTTAGGATACCAGGATGTCCGTTTATTAAAATTCATTGAAATAGTCAAGTAGAGTACAAACTGCTTTTTCGGAAGCTTTATGAACATATATGCGAGGTATCAGATCCTTTTTCGAGTAATACGTCCACAAGCCAACTATTTTATTTGTCAACAGTTAAAACCTACTGTCAATTAAATAGACATGAAACTAACACTACGTCTGAACTACTGCGAGACCCTCTTACTCATAAAAATGAAATTTTGCTTCATTAGAAAGAAGTTCTAGTTTTTCCATTGAAATACAAAATGATCCTTTTTTCTTATTATCGTCTGAGGAGCACACCAACAAGTTCTCTTTAACTAGCTTTGAACTTGATGGTCTTTCTCCTGGTCATAAAAAGTTAATATATTGCATAGAAGCCCGCATATTATTGCAAAATTAGCCAATAACTTCCAAAAATAACTCGCCAACGCAATGAATTATCGCTAGGAACTAACTTTATGCTTATCGCTAGGAAAAGGATAATTATAGTTATAGCTTCTGTTCAAATTCTACTTTCTCTTTAAGAACTCAAACTTCTCAAACTTTGCAACACACATTCTTGTTTCACCGTATTTGTTTCTTTTCAGCGCGATCACTACTAGACTACATAGAGTAAGGCGAATCCGAATTCTAAATAATACCGTTCTGTAAGAGCTTATTGACTATCGATTTACAGTTAAAAATCGACTAAAACAGTTTCTAAATCGACTAATCAAATTTACTGCTATACCTTTACGGTCTTAGGTGCAAAGGTTCGTTCATCTTGAACTTCCCTTCGAATGATTCATTATTACTTTTGTCGCTAATTATGAAGGAAATAACATGGAATTAAATTTAACTTCAAATTATATGCAATAGATTTTCTTGTCATCGAATCGTCACTTCCGGAATCGATTAACACCAACATCTCAATGGTAACGACTTTAACTCGTTTATAGTAAGCACTTTGATTCTTCACAATAACATTAGCATTAAGGGTTTTATATTTTATTTCATCGTTATACCAAGCACCCGCGATTACTCTTTGAGCATCTGACTTGGATTAGGATAATTCAGTGAAATATGACATAGTCATGGCAATTAAACAATTTGCAATACGTATAACAATTACGGTAAGCGTCGTTTACTGCCACCATCTCATAGTTTAGTGTAGATTTTGTTCTATTACAGGCAAAGCACAAAGCTAACCTCAAACGTGTCCAATCCTATATTTTAGATACAAAATTACTTCTCCTTGCCTTTTAAAGGGTTGAAAATTCTGATCGAACCATAATTTTTATTTAACTCATATTTAATTATACGAGTATAGATATACAGTACGTAATGATTAAGGAAAATTGGTTTAGTTTTTCCCATTTCACTAAATCGACTGTGAACACTATGTACAGTTGTACGAACATATTTTGTACTGTCTATAGTTATATAGATTCAGATCCGTTATTTGTATACAAAAATATTAATTGTTCTCGGATTTTTGTGAAAATTATAACGAAACGAAACGAGAAAAACAAAAAGGAAATTAAATGGAAAATTATTTTTTTTTTTTTTTTGTAACAAAATTATGAAAAAAATAAAATTAAATGTTTTAATTTAAAATTAATTGATTACGGTATATAGTTTTTTTTCTACATTTACATTTAATTAATGTAATATTGTTACGTTGTGTGTGTCTGTGTTTGTGTGTGTGTGTGCGTGTGAGATGTGTTCCGTATATATATATATATATATATATATATATATATATATATATGTAAATATATATATATATATAAATATATATATATATATATATATATATATATATATATATATATATATATATATATATATATATATATATATATATATATATATATATATATATATATATATGGCTGTGCTTTATTCATCCGAATTTTTGTTACATTTCCGTAATTATATACAGGCTTTAATTTTACGGCAGGATTTTGTGTTTGTATTTAGCTCGGTTTATGTGGAATGTATATGTTTTAATCAATATTTAATTATGATGTGATAAATGGGATGTGGGATTTGTATTATACATAATATAATATGTTGGTACTGGACTAACATTATGTTTTGCCAATACTTTGAAATTTAATTATTTTTATTTATTATATTAAAACCATGTGGATATCATTTTGCTTTACAGGACATCAACTGATATAAAGTATTAATCTGGTCAGGATCGCAATGGCCTGGCAATCACTTCTAATGGCGTACTGTGTGTCTGTTTTTTTTTAATTTCGTCATATAAACTAACCGGCGTCTAACTATCAGTACAACAGACTTATTACTTAAAAGTTTTTATTAGGATTCTCTACAATTTTGTGAACCTGTTGCTGTTTTCAAGATAACTTCGTTGTTCGATGAACTGCAGCTTAGTGCCGTCAAATGAAATTTAGTTTTTGCTTCGTTTTTCTGTATAGTATGTTGATGGTTATGTGTAATGGAAATAACTAATTTCTTTTTACGATAATAGCTTCCATTTTTTCAGAAATCGACGGTTGATTTATTGACATACGTGTAAACTGGTATTAATAATGCAGTGCTACCCTGATTTCTAACTGTTTAAATTCAGATCCCAGTTTAAATTGTAAAGAAATCCAGTCGTTGCCGTTCCAGAAGCGACGTTTACCATTGCTACAAGACATATCATAAAAAATAGCAATTTGCTGTTTTAGGCCACAAGTATACCTGCTGTCAGTCTCTGTCATTAAAAGGAAGCAGGCTAATGTTCTTAATTTGCAGTCTTTTACTTGGCTATCCTTTATTGTTAATATTACTTGAGGTTAGGTTATTTGGAACTCCATTTTCCTCATCCTTTAAGAGTCGATACATATTTGTTGGACCAACGTTTTGAAAAATGTTTAACGATCATTTGCACTAATCTCTACCGTTGGACCGATTTACACTTTTTTTCTCTAGCAGATTTTGTTCAGCACGAGCGATGAGCAGGTCGACTATTAAAAAATTACCTGTAATCAGTATCATCTGATTTGGTGGTAATCAAACGAATATTATATGTAAATATCCGACTCGAATTATATGTAATGCCTTTGGCTAAAAATATATATGGGCAGAGTCCAAAAGCATTGAAAATTTTCCATGTAGAATTGAGTTTTAGGATTGCCTTTATGATAACATTATCATAAAAATGCCCCTACAAGCAAAATTCATTACTAACTAAATCTCAGATATTCAAGAAAATCAAACAAAGTTTTGCAACACAAAAGCTTCTAAAAAAATCCTTCTGATTGTGCATCTAGTGGACTTCATTCAACCGAACTAATAAGCACTCGTTATGTTGGACTGGACCAATTTTGCTCCCAATAGATACTTAAAACTGGCTACATCAACCTTTGTTAAATATTAATACTGGATTAAACTAAGGCAAGTTTTTTTCAGCTGCAGCAACCATAAAAATAAATATTTTGGAACAACTGATAGGAAAGATGTGTGAGGTGATCATATACATTGTCTGGGTCAGCTATGCACATATTTCACTAGAAGATGCCTAGCTTTAATTTTTCATTTACTACGCCATTGTAGTCATTACTAATAAATATAGGATTTTAAGTATTTGTCATCTTTCAGGAAAGGAGTTTGAATTTCGAGTCACACGAACTATAGTACCTCTTAACTAAAGCAAAATGTGGACATGTGATAGCCGTTGGCCATTTACTTGCAACGATGTATAACTTACTGTTATATTGTCATCCATACATGATTTTTTTTTTTGGCATGGAGAATCTAGTTAATGTTAACGTTTCTGCTCATCGGTAAACATTAGCGGATTTTCTATACAATAAATTAAAATAATTATATGTATTAGACACCTTGCGGTTGAACTATCATTATGAGTTTTTTAAAGGATATAGAGACTTGCAAACTTTGCGTTTTTTAGTTCTTGCTCGTATTTTGGTACAATTTACATTTTAATATTATTTAGTAATTATAATTATTAATAGAGGGCCAATATCTAAGAAACGCACCAACTTATAATTCCAAATGAATGGCTTGAGAGTTACGATGCAGACAAAAACACACCATACCAGTATATGATTTGGTATCTAGACTGGCGCCTTTTTCCAAACTGTATGAACTCTGAATTGGCCACAAACGAAGCTGGCATGGTAACTCGTTTCAATGACAAGTTGCCCCTGATTTGTTTCAGCATGCGTGAGCACTGCTTGTTGCAACCATTACAACGCCGAAATGTATCGCGTGTTTTGGCTCCTAATATACAATACTAGTCCAGAATCATAGGCCATTAAGAGTACAGGTCCAAGATGACAATAAACGTTATGAATTTGATAAACGATGCATTGACTTAGACTGTCCATTTTTGATAACTTTTTGTATTGCTGCAAAAACTGTAATCGATGCATCTCTCTACACAGGACTACTTCTGCCTGATTGGTTTCGTCAACAATAAGCATAACTGTGTTGAATTTCAGTGATCTAAATACTTACTAGACATACGAAACCAGCGCAGCAAATTGTGTTAAGCTACGAGAATTTTTGCGTCTATTAGAGTTTGTTGGCTGCACTTCTTCCACCTACCCACCTAAATCTGGTATCTGCGCAATCAAGTTGTTTTATCAAAAAATGTATCAAAAAATACGTGAGCTCCCAACAATGTGGAGAGGCTTCCGTTTTGCCAGCAAAAGTATAGTTAGCTGTTGTATTACCAATACCGCTGCTATTATTTCGTACACTTGACTCGGTGACGAAGGAGGCTTAGGATCGAAAATCGAATAATGCCCTAATTGCCCGCTTGATTCCAGGTCAATCGACTATACCCAAATCATACAGCTGTCAATTGGTCTTTGAAACTCTGTACTCGATCACTTTTAGATATTCGTCTTCAAATTCACCAAGCTGTAGCTCCTCAGTCTCGGTTTCGAGTATTACAAAATTCGACTATTAATGTCGTCGGCCTTTGCTCCGTCGGTCAAGTTGCTAGCAATTTTGGCGATTTTCGTTAAGCCACAATTGCCTGCAGATTATTGCCTTATTAGACTCTTTTACTATTTGTTTTTTTTTTAAACTCCTTCGTCAACACGTGGTTCTGGATAAAACACTACGTTGAATTCACTGGATGTAGTCCCGAATCTAAGTCGTAGGACCAATGTTGGTGTGGTCAGTATAATTTTGTCGTTATTCTCAAAATTGAACATTATGATAATAGTCAATATTGACATTTCGAGGAAAATAATACAGCGCACTCCAACATTTGAAGTATAATTTTTTGTGGTGAGTTCAGTTTTGGAGAATAAAAGGAAACTTTACAGTTTCAAAGCACAGATACCAAGATACTCGTAAACGGCAAAATTGTGACAAAAATGCCCACTCGAAGATTTAATATGCAATTTTGTTAAAACTAGCATTAGGGCGACCTTTAAAGTGAAATGTTGACAGGTCATAAAATCACTGGTGTTTTTTTTCCGTTTGTGTTGTATTCTGATTCAAACTAACCCTCTGCCTATACCTAATAAATCTACATTCAAATTACAAAAAATACTCATAAATTCAAAAGGATTTAATGGACGTTTTTAAGATTTAGAACCATATTCATCTCTTTTAAGCATAACACTATTTTCTTGATACATATCACTATATATTATGCGTTCTTATCATTCTTATCGTTACATTTTTAAACCCATAAAAACCTGTTCAAAGAAATGTTTATATGCAAAATTCAAAACCATTCTAATTGAAATTCTTGAAATGTTCTATATAAATTACATTAAAGTCATATAATGATATCATTCCCGATAAGGGATACAAACGGTACTCAAACATCATCTCTTTCTAACAAAAAAAAAACAATTTTGTTAAAATAAAAATCCTTATTTACCCGGTATACAAAACCAGAAAGGAAAATTTATCAATGGCTTAAACGAACAAAAGCAAATTTTAAAATTGATGACAGACATATATACTGAGAAAATGAAATAATCTTACAGGAGGAAAAAAAATGTATCTTCAAAAGGATTTTTCAACTAAATAAATTTTGTAGAAAAAAGGATTCAAAAATGTATTTTATTTATCGTAAATAAAGGAAGAAAATGAAATGCGTGTTGTGTTATGTGTAATAAATAAATATTTCAAAGTGTCAAATGACCCTTTTCCGTCCGTTATTTATTTATTTATTTATTTACACATTTCAATATCTATCCTTATCGTAGATCTAGATTCCATTTCCTTTTAACAAAAAATATAAAAACATGTCCTTGTTATCGTTAAACATCATCTACATCCTTAAAATGAATACTATCATGTTAACAAATAATTTTGACTTACATATACTCAAATATAATTGGGTGGTTGTCTCGTATGGCTCCCACGTAATACCACGATACCGTGTACGTTCTTTTGCCGTACCATAATCAGGATGTAACATTGCTTGCGTGTGCCCTGCTTCGTTGGGGTCACCCGTCTTACAAAAATTTGTTATAAAATTTAACACCGCTTCGGCAACGCCCATATCTTGTCGCGAATAATTTTGTGGGAAATTTGGCATTCCCAATACTAATGGCAGTCCAAATATGTATGGTATGTCTTCACCACGTACCGATCCAAGTCGCTGCAAATATAATCGAAACAAAAACAAATGTAAATCAATAAAGGAGAACAACCAAAATTGGTTTGATATTGTTGTTCGACGGCAAGAGATGTAAGGGAACAGGAAATGTATATAAAAATTTGGCAGTTTTCCGTTTTTTCTTCCAAATCGAAATTTTTTATATATCGTATTGTTGTTGTTGTTGTATTTTACATTGATTGATTAGATTTTTTCACTGTCATTGTTTCCATTAATAAACATACAGTCAACGAACTAAAAATTATATGTTACTGAGGGAAATGCGACGTACTATAAATGGTTCGTCGACTGTATCAAAATAATAAAATCTCATCTATATTTACTTAAAGTTTTCAATTTAGTTTTTCTATCGTCGTCCTGATTGTATGTTTCTGAAATAAAATCTATTAGAGCGCACAACATATACATGTATAAATCTTCTCGTATACATCCATAAACACAATTTATAACTCGGGGATCATTTTTCAATTGTTCAATATAAATAATAATCCAATATAATCCCAGACATTTGAATTGAAGGATAATTGGAATTTTAATAAATTTTTTGTTCACTGCTCCCCACGAGCGACGGATTTCGTAATTTATAGCCAAACGATGTATAATCTTTGAACACAAATCACGGGCGCCCAATATAAATTGGATATACATACATACGGAAACATTTAATAATGGAAAATGGGTTAAGACAGTTTCGAGATTTTACGTTGATCCTCTTCGTTTTATACACAGCAGTATCATTCAATTTAAAATTTCTTGTAATCGAATGTTTTGGATCTAGGGGTTTTTTAAGACGAGGGAGCTCTTTCTCTTTTTTTAAATGCTGCTTTTCGCAGAACCAAACACACAAAATAAATAAATTTATTGGTTACCAGAAGTTTTTTTTACAGATATACAGAATATAAGCACATAGGGTACATATACATAGGGGGATAGAAAATCTATTAATAATTTATTGAGTTTATCGTTTGATATGGGTCTACGTGTATATATAGTTTGGTATCCACATTACTGTTGGTTTGAATGCATAATCAAATTTTCATATCAAATTAAGTAATTTAATATGCCAGAAGGTATAGCTTACCTGTGGATATTCACTATCTTTTGTTTGATACCCGAAATGAAATAAATAAGTTTTAGCACCACGACGTGAGTGTAGATAACCGACTTTTATTAGTGGCGCTACCGTATGTCCATCACTAAGCGCTTCCATTGTTGAATCCCTACAACAACAAAAAAAAAACGAATATATTTCGATAAAATATTTAAAACTAAAATCTATAAATTCCACTCACCTAATATTAATCGGATGTTGAACCGGTTTATCCCAATCCGTATACTCATTCCTAACAGCCGAAAAAATTTCATTTAAATGAAATGAAAATGCATTTCGTATATACGTCCGTAACAATCGATTGCGTTGTTCCTCCTCCAAACCGTACTGCGAATACAAATTATCAACAACGTAAATTTCTTAATTTCGTCTAAATACCAAAATCTAATAAAAGTTTTTGCTGCTACATAAGAATATAATGAACAAACGTAGCAAATACAAACAGCAGATGGTAAAACATGACATCGTACAAATTTATTAAGACAGAACACAGCAAGTTTTTTTTTCGAGACAAAAGGAAAATTTCTGTGTAGGTGGGTATAGTGTGGATGTTGATGATGATAAATAAAAACAATATTGAACCACCATCTGATTACAAAACGAAATGAAATATGACAAACAGAAAAAAATAACAAGAAAAAGGCAGTTAAGATGTGATGACAAAATCCCTTTCATACAAGTTCGGATCACGATCAATTCACGCCATCATCATTTAAGATAATACCGCATTATTACAACACCAATTAAAAGATTAAAAAGTGACTGCGATAGAAAAAATATTTACAAACCAATGCTGCTCGCACAACGGCTGCAGATCAAATATTTTAGCAATAGACCCAATTTTAGCAACTTTTTCCCAATGTTTGCGGACTAGATACTAAATCTGAGTCAAATTTTTTTTAAGAAATTGCATACAAACGGTAGCGATACAGCTTCGCTAAATTAAAATCGCCACAAAGGACCATTAAGAATGTAACCCTTCTAATGTCTTTAAAACTAGCTCTCCTCCTTGCACCTAGAATTTATGTAAAATTTTCAACAGATGTGGCCATCTTATCACATTTGCACTAATAGTCAAGAACACGGTTTGTTTCCCACACAAACTTATCAAGGCAGTAGCTGAATTTTGTGTTGGTTTCAGAGAAGCCAAATTTGTTTAATCATTTGACAGTATTGCTTCTTTAGTATACTGTTGGTATTTTTCCCAGATTGCTTAAATCCTATTTGTAAGCTGCTGCTCACTCTGATGTTTTTTTTACATAAAAACGACATACAATTTATTAGTTGACATTCTAAAGAAGTAAGCTCTAAAAAATTAGAGACGAGAATTTGGTCGTAAAAGAAAAGGTAAAATTAAAAGCTCCAACTAGTTAACTTTAGCCTTTTTCTTGTCCAATTTCAACCTTAATGAAAGTCTAAGAATATAATTCAAAATATGGACATAGATACGAAAATAAATAAACTTCTTAATTATGACATTTTTGGACTTTCAAAAGGCCCATATAACCATATAGATAGCTTATATCGTATATAGAAATAAACAAATGCGTCAAGAAGTAAAAAATAGATTATGGCACCATATTCTAAAACTCGTTGACATTTACCTATGGGAACAAAGTCCCCGCACGCATTGAACTAGTATGTATCCTAGCAACGGAGGTTTCGTTACTGCCTCAAATATTTATCTCAAGGGGTGGGCTATGCTTCGATGTCTACTCGAATAATAGAATCTGTTTTGTCAGAACATGCGATGGTAATTAGGAGGGATTCTTAAATTTTTAGCCACACTTGCTGGAATGGATAAACTAGTCAGGACGACTTACAAAAGCAGCAGATTGTACTCGCATTTATTTTGAAAAGTACGCGGCATCTTCCAAATAGTAGCGATAAAGTGCACCAATAATACATTATAACATTAGCAGCTTTTGGGAAAAAATTAAACCATTTAAAAAAATTCAGAGCAGAGCTGCTCGCCTGTATAACGATATTCGCATGCTAAATAAATTCCAATGATCCCAAATTATTTACTTTAGATAACATTTTTTTTTTCTGTAAATCGAATCCAAAACATTAATCAGGACAACAATTAATCTAACATCATCACAACCAACACTCTGCCAAGTAAAACAAATTATTAGCACTAATTTTAACTAAGGTCAATGCGAGATATAGTCATCTCGCAACTAAAACTAAGACTTGATAAGGTGTGTTGCATCAAAACAAGGTAAACTGCTAATCATATGTGCTGTAAATAGTGGTATGTATAAAGTGGAAGACATAATTAGGTAATAAAGCAAAGAAATTCAGAAATATTTGAGTGGAATAGAGAAGAGTGCTAAGCATTTTAAAGAAGGAGACTTTCAAAAGGTATTACTTTCCACATATGGCAAGTCTAATTAAAAATAACTAATAAAAAATTAGCCATGAGAACAAATATACAAACAAAAAAATGGAAATGAAACAGGACAAAAAACTACTCAGAGATACCCAGATCAGATAATAATAAAATTTGATAATGGTGAAATGGCTGATCATTATTAAGGAATAGGAATATCAATTCAGATCCAACATCGAATTAAATTTGTTAGTATGAGTGAGGATATATTACAGCAATTAGAAAAGTAAAACCTAAACATTTCTTTTAAAAGCAGCATTTTAGTTATTACATAATATACGCCAATTTGGAAGAGTAAATAATTATTCCAGATATGATTCAATGATTTATAAAACTATTTAGGAATGACTTATTTAGTAGGGTGGTAGATGTTATTCCCAATTCTAGGTTTTTATATATGATATATAAGAATATTTTATATATATATATATATATATATATATATATATATATATATATATATATATATATATATAAATATATATATATTTTATATAGTGTATCTATACTCACTTGAATATCAGAAGCACTAAAATCATTGTAACTTTCAGTTGTTGTTACACCTATCATTAGTTCGGAAGTGATGAAACCTTCGCCCGCGTGTTCCATAGCAAATTCCGGATCGGCTGATTCTTCGAGCGGTAGAAATGGTCCCCATAAAGGCATAAAGCTGGTAAAATAAATAAAGTTAGCTCAAATAAAAAATATTATGAATTTAGATGTTTACCGTATTGAAGGCAGTCTTACTCCTAACAGCGCCTCTAATGGTTTACCTAGCAGACAATCCGTTACATCGTCGTTTATATTAATTTTCTTATTTTTACTATTATTATTATTACTATCTACTAAATGACAAGCCATTTGATGCGAGACCACTTGTCGCACTTCATCTGGGTCCGGTATTAGTGCCCATGGACTTAATGCCGATCCACTCAGTAACACCGTTCGATGCACTAATCCTTTACCTAATTTCGATATAATGACTAAATTTGCTAGAACAGCGCCAGTATCATGACCCACCAGTGATATTCGTGTGGGATCACCACCAAACGCTTGAACATTATCATGGGTCCATTGTAGCGCCTGGATTATATCCATTAGACCTAGATTACCACCTGATGTACCAGGTATGTGTGAGGCACGTGTTTTTATAAAACCTATAACGAAATAAAACAAAAAAAAAATCTGATTAGATCGATTTAATAACAAACGATAATACCAAATCACCACCTTCAGATTCAGACGAACTGTAAACACAATACACAAAATTCAGGTCAATTAATCAAAATCAATCAAACTATATACGAATAAACACAAAAACCACATACACACACATCATATATTATAGTGTGTGATTATTACACTAAACATGTGAGAAGATCTGCTAACCAAAAAAAAAAAAACGGATAAACATTTTTCAAAATCAATTCAAGCATTACAGCAATAAATTTCCTAAAAACTTTGCGAAACCATATCGTATCCTTTTCAGCCAGCTATATAGATGTATACCCAAACATACATGTCTAGATCGTCGTACATGCTGTTTTAAGCTCAATGATAAACTTCTTTTACCTATTTTTGAATAGTTTATTGATATTTACGAATATAATACTACTATATTCAGTGCTCGTACATTTATCTACGAAATAATCGGTAGCCTATATAAGAAAGATAATTGATACATAACCACCAAACAATCTCCCTCAGAACGTTTATGGTATAAAATATTTATACATATCTCTGAAAAATTGCGCCAAAAGGCTAATATAAACGAAATAATAGAATCAAGTCAATAGTCAAATCACTAGTCAAGTCAATAGTCAAGTCAATAGTCAAGTCAATAGTCAAGTCAATAGACAAATCAATAGTCAAGTCAATAGTCAAGTCAATAGTCAAGTCAATAGTCAAGTCAATAGTCAAGTCAATAGTCAAGTCAATAGTCAAGTCAATAGTCAAGTCAATAGTCAAGTCAATAGTCAAGTCAATAGTCAAGTCAATAGTCAAGTCAATAGACAAATCAATAGTCAAGTCAATAGTCAAGTCAATAGTCAAGTCAATAGTCAAGTCAATAGTCAAGTCAATAGTCAAGTCAATAGTCAAGTCAATAGTCAAGTCAATAGTCAAGTCAATAGTCAAGTCAATAGTCAAGTCAACAGTCAAGTCAATAGTCAAGTCAATAGTCAAGTCAATAGTAAAGTCAATAGTCAAGTCAATAGTCAAGTCAATAGTCAAGTCAATAGTCAAGTCAATAGTCAAGTCAATAGTCAAGTCAATAGTCAAGTCAATAGTCAAGTCAATAGTAAAGTCAATAGTCAAGTCAATAGTCAAGTCAATAGTCAAGTCAATAGTGAAGTCAATAGTCAAGTCAATAGTGAAGTCAATAGTCAAGTCAATAGTCAAGTCAATAGTCAAGTCAATAGTAAAGTCAATAGTCAAGTCAATAGTCAAGTCAATAGTCAAGTCAATAGTCAAGTCAATAGTCAAGTCAATAGTCAAGTCAATAGTCAAGTCAATAGTCAAGTCAATAGTCAAGTCAATAGTCAAGTCAATAGTCAAGTCAATAGTCAAGTAAATAGTCAAGTCAATAGTCAAGTCAATAGTCAAGTCAATAGTCAAGTCAATAGTCAAGTCACTAGTCAAGTCAATAGTCAAGTCAATAGTCAAGTCAATAGTCAAGTCAATAGTCAAGTCAATAGTCAAGTCAATAGTCAAGTCAATAGTCAAGTCAATAATCAAGTCAATAGTCAAGTCAATAGTCAAGTCAATAGTCAAGTCAATAGTCAAGTCAATAGTCAAGTCAATAGTCAAGTCAATAGTCAAGTCAATAGTCAAGTCAATAGTCAAGTCAATAGTCAAGTCAATAGTCAAGTCAATAGTCAAGTCAATAGTCAAGTCAATAGTCAAGTCAATAGTCAAGTCAATAGTCAAGTCAATAGTCAAGTCAATAGTCAAGTCAATAGTCAAGTCAATAGTCAAGTCAATAGTCAAGTCAATATTCAAGTCAATAGTCAAGTCAATAGTCAAGTCAATAGTCAAGTCAATAGTCAAGTCAATATTCAAGTCAATAGTCAAGTCAATATTCAAGTCAATATTCAAGTCAATAGTCAAGTCAATAGTCAAGTCAATATTCAAGTCAATAGTCAATTAACAGTTAAGTCAACAGTCAAGACAAGTCAATTTGACAGTAGATATCAATGATTTTGTTTTCGAATAAGTGGTTAAAGCTAAAGAATAAGAGGGCAATTTTAAATTACCAGCTGGTTTGGCTAATACAATTTTTACTATGAAACCGGTCCTAGCACAATTATTCGGATCACGATTTAAACTTTAGGTAATTAGTATAGTCACATTATTTGTAATCCTTTCATTAATTTAGAAAACTTTAAAGTAAGAATACTTCTATTGCTCTATCTAAAGTTTTTTTCCATAAATACCAATAAAAACTCTAGCACAATGAATACGGTCATCGGATTTTACCTGGCTCCAATCAAAAGCAATTAAAAAATTCTTGTTAATACCACATATACATAAATCATACATGTAAGAAGGATAATAGTTTGAAATATTGTATTTTTGCTCTAAATAAATTTTTTATCGAAAACAAACAAAAATATTTTCAAATATAATAAAAAAAAATATTTTAGTTATAAATCAATCTTGGCCAATGTACATACAACCAGCAGATTAGAAAAAGCTCTTTGCACAGCATACAGTAGTGTGCACAGATGATTTGAAATAAAAACTGTACAAAAATAATATTTTCTTGTCTATATATTTTCCCATCCTTCCTGCTGTGTGCTTATGGTGTGTGAGGAAAGTATATTTCGGACTCAGTTTCTAATGAACAGATTCATATTCGTCTATATATTCGATTCATATTTCATATAAAAATAAAATGGAAAATGGAAAATAATTTTCATTCCATTTTTCAGTTTCCTTCATCAATTTTATCTAATGTCTATTTGTGTATTGTACGAGTGCTCGATTAAAAACGGATTTTAATTGAAGAGGGAACAAAATCCAGCAAGCTTTTTTTGTTTTGTTTTTGTATCACTTCCGACATTTAACAAAAAAAATAAATAAATAAAATATAAGTGATATATGAGGATAAAAGGCAAACACAAAAAAAGCACATAAAGCTTAAATAATAATTTTTCCAATCAAGATTAATTTCACGAGACAAAATTTTATAAATTATATTTGGTTTCAGTTTTTTATACGTCGTCTGTCTATCGATATTAAATTATATATCAAATAACTTACAAGAGAGCTTTTTATGTTGGTGCGGTCGTTTAAAGTTTTTATTTTTTCTTGTATCCATCCCTCTTCCCTAATCAAAAACCATTATCTCATTCCAATTTTTCATCTACTGTTAGTTTTTCCGTTTTTTTTTTTTATTTTTTTAATGCTGTAGTGTACTACTTTGTCCTGTCCAATTTGATTTATGACGGAAAAATCTAATAAAAGACACAAGATGAGAAAAACTGGGATAGGAAACTTGGATATAAACTTACGTATCAGTGTGCTTATGGCATACATATTACGTGGTGATGATATGAATTTCCGTCATTTTGATACCGGAAACAAACTATTAGCTGTATGCAGCTTATGATGTAAAGCTCTAGACAAATAATACGTTCGAATTTTAAATTCATTCGTGTACCCAAGTTTTAAATTTTAAAACCAAAAATTATAATTTTTTTAATTTCCTAATTTCTAATTTTTTGCCGAACGATACGATCTAACCCTCAGCAATCAAATATATTTTTACAGTTTGCGATTATTATTTGATGAAAAGGCAAAAATAAAAAATATTTTGTAGATGTGAGTTAGATTCGCGATGTTAATAAAAAGGTAAGGATGCGGCAGTACTCTACATAAGGTAAATGTAAAGATGCTTAAAATTCAAATTGCATCTCGTTCTTATGATTTTGTGAACATAGCAAAATTGTTTACAAAGATGGTAAATGACAATGGTAAAATTTGGAAGAAAAAGAACTCGGGTTCAACAACAACATCAAAAACTACTTAATCGAAAATCAGTGTCATCTTCAAACCAGAAAATTCCAAAATAAGTGATAATGTACCAATAGAAAAAGCAAATAATGAACAGCTTCATTACCAAGGGTTGCCAAATGAGATTTTTTTCATTGAATGACAAGGAGAATTAAACAAGTAAACAATGAATAGCCTACTTCATATCCAAATAATCCTCTGAAACAAAAGGTATAGTAATTAGCCAATAAAAGCACTCATGAACAGAGTTTGGCAGGAATCTTTCAAGGAGTCAATGCAATTTATTTTATAGATAAAAAAAACTTGCCCGAAAACAGATTGGACCCTGCAAAAAATAAGATGACCAAAGAAAAAGTGTAAAACTGAAATAAGGCTTAAGGATTGCCAGTTATTTTTCACGCGATACGATTTTTATTTTATTTTCTAATTTTTTGGTAAGTTAAATAAATTTTATAAATGAACTAAATGTGAAATAGAAAATGCTAATGCTTTCTCTAACCACTAAATAACAAGTATTTACACCCAACTAGTAAATGAAGAATGAATAAACCTGAGAAAAACTACAGGACATGATTTTATTACTGGAAAAAAGGTTAAACAATTTATCTGAATAAATGCATAAAAACTGTTAGCTATATATCTTTAATGTAATAATAATTATTTATTTATTTATTTATTGAGATCAACATAATAAAAATTAAACTGATCAATTACAATAATTACAATTAAATATTTACATAATTACAATTACAATATTTAAATATATACAGCATATAACAATAGACTCTTTATCAAAAACCAAAACAACGGGAGCATACAAAAACTTTATAAAATAAAATTAATTTAATTAAAACTTTAAATAAAAATAATCACAGAATCTGTAGGCTGTTAATAATTCGCTTTTTAAATTCGCGTTTACTTATATTGAATTCAAAAACGTTATAAAAATTATTAAAATTATTTATAGCAATATCCAAAGGGTTATGCGTACCGTAATTAGTTCTATGAAATCGAGGCTGGAATAAAGAACGATTTCTAATATTCAAGTTTTTTGCCAAAAAGTCGAGATTAGACAACAAATGAACTGAGTCTATGCCACTCTTTAATAAATCATAGATAAAACAAGCCGAACTAATTGATCGTCTGTGGCGCAGTGGTAGTAACTGAAAAATTTTACACCGATTCATGTAAGCAAAATAATCCTTATTTTTTAAAATACAGCGACATAAGCGACTTGTGAATCTGCGCTGAATTCTTTCTATACGGTTAATTCTAATATCATACTGAGGGTCCCATATAATTGACAAGTATTCAACATGTGATCTTACTAATGAGGCATAAACTGTTTTAAAAGTAGCCACATCTTTAAAGTCCTTGCAAGTTCTAAACATAAATCCCATCATTGCATTAGTTTTATTTATTATATTTTCAGTGTGTTGGATAAACGTTAGGCTATCATCGAGAACGATCCCCAGGTCCTTAAACTCAGTAACTCGATCAATAATAATTTTGTTGAATGTATATGCAAACCTAATTGGATTTTTCTTTCTGTGGAAGCTCATAACTCGACATTTTCCAACATTTAGCTCCAATTTATTAAGTTCACACCATACAAAAAACTTATCCAAATCGTCCTGGAGACGCGCGCAGTCAGTTGTGTTATCAATTTTAATAAATATCTTCATATCATCCGCATACAACAAAAATTTAGATGAAAGAATGCAGGTATCTACATCATTGATAAACAAAAAAAATAGCAACGGACCTAGATGACTGCCCTGAGGAACCCCAGATGTGGTTTCATATTCACCCGAGAGACATTCATTGAACTTAACACATTGTCTACGATCACAAAGGTAAGATTTCAACCACAGCAGCAGGTTTGAGTGAACACCGACCTTCCGCAATTTAGATAAAACAATCTCAAGTGAGATTCTATCAAATGCTTTTTTAAAGTCAGTGAACACCACATCAACTTGCGAACCATCTTCAATTGAATTTATCACAAAATGCAAAAGTTCAACGAGATTAGTTGCAGTTGATCTACCTGGAAAAAAACCATGCTGTTGTGGGATAATAACCTTACCAAACTCAATAAACAATAAATCACGAACCATACATTCAAAAACCTTTGGAATAGCGGATAATATTGAAATAGGCCTATAATTCTCAATTAAAGTTCGATTACCAGTTTTAAAAATCGGAATGACATACGAAGTTTTCCAACTGTCTGGAAAATACCCAATAGACAGTGATCTATTATATATCAATGACAGAGGTAAAGTTAATGAATGAGCACATTCACGTAATAAAACCGCAGGCACTAAATCAGGGCCAGAATTATGATTTGGTCTTAGCTTAGAGATATATTCAAAAATAAATTCAGCATCTATAGTAATCGAACCCAAATTTCCAACAGTTGAGCAATTGGTCTGCTCGTCAATGAAGGGATTAGCTGATAATAAAAAATTTGAGAACATAGCGCTAATATCCGCAGCACATTCAGACTCCTTGGCACCAAATTTTAATGTCCGTGGATATCCAACAGTTCCTCTTTTGGAATTAATGAAGGACCAGAAATATTTTGGATTAGTCTTGGAGTAATATAATGAACACCAACTGCAAAATGTTGAGAGACTACTTTAAATTTGACCCAAACGACTTCACAATCAGTAGTGTTAACGATATTAATTACTTTACTAGAAAATTTAGATTTTATTGCAACCAGGACGCCACCGCCACGAGAACCCATACGATCGTACCTAAAAACAACATAATCAGATCCAAATAATTCCGCGTTTAAAACTTCAGTAGAAAGCCAAGTTTCAGTTAATATAATAACATCAAAATCGTTTTCAATTACAGCTAAAAAAAATATTTTGGTTTTTGAACGGAGACCTCTAACATTTTGATAGTACGTTTTTAACAAAAATGTTTGATCAGTTTTAGACTTTATATTATTATTTACAACATCAGTTTTAGGTGTAGAATTTATTAACTCAACACCGCTGCATTCACGTTTTTTTGTCTGTCCACAAATTCACGGATCAATACCCCCACAGGCCACACATCTGGATGCATCAGCTTATCAAAGGACGCAGGATTTATTCCAATTTTAAACGAGATGAAGTTGAATTTGCTGACATCTTGATTCGCAGCAACAAGTAAGATGTGATTATTATGGTTCCGAAGCCTGGCAAAGATTATTTCCTTGATATTGCAAAAGCTTTTGATAATGTACAGCGTAAGGGCGTGATATACAAAAACTTTTTACACAAAAAATAGAAATCCCTTAGTTTTATTACAGATTCGTATTCTCCGGCTCAAAATAAATACGTAGGTCAGGTATCTTTCACGGAAATTGGATAACTGGAAGTGGCAGAATTTTTATTTATTTTATTTTTTTTTTATTTATTTATTTATTTATATTTTTTTTATGTTTTTAATTTTTTTAATACAACATTTTTTTACTTAACAATTTTCTTATGTGTGCTGTAATTTTTAAAATATTTACAAAATTCGAAAAACTTCAAAAATTAAATAACCCACTTACTTATTTTTAGCCAGAAAAACTGAATCTGCAATTAAAAATAGGGCTTCCTATTTTAATTTCAAAGTTACCTTCACACCACTTTCAAGTTGGGAAAAGGAGGTACTGATTTTATCACTAAAGTATTTCCCTTGAGGAATGATTAAATTTTGATCTTGAACATTTTGTTCCTAGAGTGCTTATTTCCTAGATATTTAAAAGCTTCTTGATACGAACTTGTACAAAATAAATGAAAAACCGTTTTAACGTCACAATTTAAAATTGCAAATATGAAATAAAAAAAAAAGCAAATAAAATAGAGTTTGGTGACAATTTTATAAAAGCTCTTTAAAAATAAATATATAATTTTAAGATATGTGGTATCATTATGGTTATAGTCTTAGATATAAAATACGTTACATATTTGGTATACATAGTGTATATGTAGAAATATAGATTTTTGTTATTTTTTTGTTTTAAACTTGGGGTAATAATTTTTCAGAGGTTATGGCACCAACATCAAATAAGAAAGCTTTATATTCATAAACTATATAATGTATGTGAGTATGTATGTAAATATTGAGAGATCTTCTCAAATATTGAGAAAACTTAGGTTTTAAATGTAAAAAGGAGTGCTAGCGTATATATTTGTGTGGTAGTAGGTGCTTCACTAAGTTATATAAATATATATATATATATATATATATATATATATATATATATATATATATATATATATATATATATATATATAATATAAATAACGATGAAAATGTAAACAAAAAGCTTTTAAGAAAATTAATCTTATTTTTATTATAGATATCATTAAGGGAATAAAATTGAACTTAAGTGTTTCTCCAATTTTTGTTGTTATGGTTGCCACAAGTACTGTATGTTTATATGCATATATGTGTAGGTGAGTTTGTGTTGAAACCTCGACAGTGTACACATTTTACGATAAAATGTCAATAAAATTAATTAAAAATGTTGTTTTATATATTAGACTGAGATCCATGAAATTAATGATACATTTTTTTTATTCCATATACGTTCTTGTGTAGGTAGGTACGTACATAAACATAATATAATGAAGCAAACAGAAGCACACAGTTCACCTTTTTTGTTTGTTTAATGTTTGTGTTATTCGTTACATTTCTCGATTCATTTTCGATACTGGATCAATCAATCAAATTATATCAATCAAAGATTTTTTTCTTCCACAAAATTATTATTCCTGAATATAAAACAACAACAATAACAAAAACCGAAATGAAAGATTGGGTATATTGCTGTATATAAGGTGATTGATAAGACTTGTGTTTATTTTTCTTAATATTTTTTTGGTAATGTTGAAAAATTGTAGATAATTTTTGTGGCTAATCTATTGGAACTGAGCAATATTAAATTGAAGAGTTTGTATGGAATGTTAAATTAGAATGGCTTCAAGCTAAAAAATTATACAATCGAATAAAACTAAAACTAACCTCGTTAGTATTCTAAGACATGTCTAACACATTCGAATTATTTATAAAAGTTTAATAGATAGTTCCTAAAATAAATAACTAATACTATATGCGTTCCTAAATGCTCACTGGATTTCATCTTCAATGGACTGGATTAATTAAACAAAATATGGACTTTTGATTTTATGTTTATTTTAATTGATTTTTTTATGATCAGCATAAATAATCACTAAACAGTATAGATTGAAACTAGTTGTATTTCAAGAAACTCGATGGCAAGAAAGTGAATGTCATTAATCTAAAGTTTTACGGTGGCTGTTTTGGGGTTACATTTATTCTAAGGTCCGATGTAAAAATGCTACGTTAGAGCAGCATTAAAATAACAGTTAAAATATAAATCTTAGTATAGGTTTAAATGTTTATGTAAACGTTCAATTTGGGAGTTTTGAAAACTTTGGTTGCAGCAGAATAAAAGTTATCACAATAGAGAAACCACCAAATATATTTGCTGACTAAAATGGGTGTATATTATGGAAGGCTATAGAACCAAACTCTACCACTGATCACAGTTATTGTGATTGCATCTATAGAATCACCGGACAGTACCATATCGGTAGACTCAGATCAATGGTAATTAATTGGCACCACATTGAAATCCTTCTTGTAAAATCGGTGCGGAATATTTGACTCTTGGAAAAAACACTGCTTTGATTTATAAACAATATTATTTTTGAGTGTCAAGTGCTATATAGATAAAACATATCAAATATACCGATTGAGAAGATCTCCTGGATATTCTATGATTGCAGCAATTTGCACCAATGAAGTTAGACCAAATTTATATCAGATAATGAGGTGTTAGGTGGAGTATAAAGCAGAGCTAATCTACAGTCTACCACCGACCGGCATTATGCCATTGACATCTAAGAGAGAATTTAACGATTTTCAGATGTTACCCTTCTTCACTTCTCCGTGGCTTGTATTCGTTGTAATTTACTGAAAGACGAATACTTGGAAATGTTTCGCAGTTTTGGGAAGTGCTATGCAATCACGCAGGCCTATATTGCCACTTTCTTATGAAGATACAAACTCGGTGTAGCGCCAACACCAGGATTTTTAATGAAAGGCATGTGACCGCAGTAATTACGAGATAGAAATAATAAGTTATCTGCTGTGGGGTTACTGACAAAGTAGTTCAACATTTAGGGTAACTTTCCAACCAATTTGACAATCATGTCTTGAAGTCGGTCTAATTATATATGGTATTTATATTAGGTTAGATGTCCCGAAGGACTATATATTGATTAGGTTGGACAAAAAAATAGCGGCGCATAATTTCAACCGAGGAAGCATTTGTTGCTTAATTGGTGCAACCTTAGTTCCCATGCATGGATCTGTAATCGATTGTATTGTGAATGTGGTAGCCGTTTAAACTGGCCCAATAATTTTACTAAATAAAATTCAGCTTCAGTTGTGGAATCGATACTTGATTTTTGGCATTTCTTTAGTCTTTGATGTCATCAAACTTGTTGTAGTTCTTCTATACTGATAAGTAGCCGTAACTTAGGCAATGACATCATAGATCATTTTACTTGCATCGCAAAAACCATGAATTTGCAACGTACTTATACTTGCTTGCAATAAAACCCACTATGGTAATACCAATTTCTTACTGCTTTTAAGATCATCTGTTATCTGTGTCTATTTGGTGACGATATCTGCAAGTAACTATCTCAGTTTATCTTAAAAAATCAAAGAAATTGAAGTAAATCTTTAAATGAACTGGCGTTGCTGATAACCCTAGAAGATCACTCATAGACTTATAGAGATATAATTTGGTCCCGAAAAATTAACACAGTTATTTCTTGTCGAATAAAGAAGCTTTTTGAAAATCTCAACTTTAATCATACTAATTATCACAAATTTTTCAAAACCAAAGCCACATTTTTCAGAAGAAACGATGCTTTATTTACCAAGTAGTTAAAATTCGATTTTTACTATAAGGAATTTTTGTTATCAGCATCCATCATTTCAGATAAAAACAAATTAAAAAATGTTCAACGAATCGTTCTGCAAATTTCCACATCATTTTCACAAGTACCGTCAAAAACAAAAGAATCGGATAATTTATTACATCAACATTCAGAACAAAATTTAACAGCAAGAAATTTTTGACTTATGAGCCAAACGGATATTGTGTAAGGTGTAATTGAGCAGTTTTTTTCATCGCCTTCTAGGAATATGTCCTTCATCAAAATCATTAAAGAAAAAAAAAATTTTATATTTTTAAGAAACTTCCAAGAATGAGGAAAACTTTTTGTTCGGTTTTGCTTGAATCAATATTACCTCTTTAATTGCCGTTTACAGTAATCTCATTTAATTGGCCCGCAAAGTTAAATTAACCAAGCCATGTAATAGGAGGGAGTGAACAATGTAAGCAAAATATTAATTAAAATTATGTTACTTGGAAAGGCATTTAACAATTTTTTATTTTTATTTTTTAGGGCGGTGAAGCGGGTTTCAATATTTTTCAAATGGAGGTGAACCACATAATTCAATCTTACCTGTGCAGGGAATTATTTATACTTTTAAAAGCTTTTTAGTTATATTAAAAAAAAACTTCCGGTTTGGGTGTCATAAATATTCTTCCTCAATTCATTTTTCATAAAAAACCGTCAGACATAAATAAAAAGATATAATTAAAATGAAAAGTGTCTATCACACTAAAAAAATCGAACAGTTTTGAAAATCAAAAAACTTATATTGGATCTGTTCTAAAGCATAAAAAAAAACCGAAAAATTATTGACAGTATCGATTCCTCGAACTCATAACAAAGAAAAAAACCAAATATTATCATAAAAACTCAAGAAAACCACCTGAAAACATTAATGGAAATAACAAGAAACAAAAAAAAGTTTCGAAAAAGAAAATTTAAAAGTTATATAATTTGGTGAAAACCAAACAAAAAATTTCCAATGATGAATTTTCCAATTTTTATGTTCCTTAAGCAGAACACAATATATATATATATATATATATATATATATATATATATATATATATATATATATATATATATATATATATATATATATATATATATATATATATATATATATATATGTATATATATATATATATATATATATATATATATATGTATATATATATATATATATATATATATATATATATATATATATATATATATATATATATATTCCTATAAGTAATACGCGGAACGGAAGAAATTTAAGCAATAAGCCTCGCCGAGTGGAAAATAAGAGTTTTTCTTTTGTTGTATTTTCATTTACTGACAAATCTGTCGATTACGTATATTATACTGTACATAAAGTAGTTATTTTGTAATTACATCGTAAAATTCTAAAATATTTGTACTATAAAGAAATAAAATTTTCATTGTTAATTTTCCATTTATGATTGAGTATATGTGTCTGTATGTGTGTGTGTGCAATGTAAAAATTAAAAAATAATTAGGAAAATTTATAATTTTAAATAGTTCGTTTTGACTGTATTTTTTTTTTTTTTTTTGTATATAAAAATTAGTTTTCTTCATAAAGTAAAAGGAAAAATATTAGTTTTCCTGATTGATTGTTTATGTGCGCACCGCACGAAGTAATTGAGATCATATCGTGTTTGTTGTGCGCTATTTGGTATATTATTGTGTATGCTTTGATGTGAAATCAATACGATAATAATTAATGGGAAATGTATAACGATTAGTGTGCTAATCAGTTTGTTTATAGTAAAATTCGAATTTATTTTGATTTGAGTTCTTTTCGTATGGGGCTGAAACACTTCTGGCTCTTTCTTATTTATGAACATTAAATCAGTGTTAAACGTGATGTACTTATATGACATTACTAAACTGGCATACTCTTTAATTTGATTTTATGTGAAATTCATCATCTCTAAGTTAAAGTTAAATCACGTGAAAAGCAAATAAACATTTCCGAACGATTACATCCTAAAGATGATATTGATATTTTATACTAGCCAAATTCATAGTATTTTCTTTCATAATATTGACGAAACATAATTTAGATATGATTAAATAAACTTTTAGACATCGAAATATGAAATTTTTGATGTTGTGAGTTGTTTTTTTTCTAGTTCACATGTCACCAAATTAACAATAAAAAGTTGGGACATCAAAAAAATTTATAAATAAATTCCAATGTTTCGAGCTAAAACATCAAAATTAAAGCTGGAATTGAATTTAGTTTTTCAACTATCAATTTTTTATATACAACTTGTCACTTCCTAAGTTCTGAAAAATGTAAGTTCCTTTTTTAAATAAAATCTATAACGCCTTTTTCCATTCATGTTCAAAGAGTCTAAAAAAAATTATTCCAGTTGCCACAAAATATGTTTTTTTTATATTTTTGGATTGCTATTTTCAACTCTTTAAGAAGTGGTTTTTCTATGGATGTATATATTCATTCTGGTTCACCTTCAATCTACACTTACTGAAGTAACACTGAAGTATCACCGAAGGTTAGTATCACCAAATAACACTGAAGACACACAGAAATTAAATTATATAAAGAATTCACCGAAATAACATCTATTTTACAACTTTGCTGGTTGACATACTTTTGTAACGATCTTTAAACGCTGTCATTGAATTTAAAGCTGGTAATCGTAGAAGCATATCCAAGGGTCGTAAGTATTATAAAAACAGAATGACAAACAATCACAAAGTTGTCCCTGCATAAATGAGCTATAGGACATGGTTTGACTTGTGAAATTAAATTCCCGAGGCGTTTACCTTTTACGTAAGATAAATTCTAAGAAAAGGTTTAAGATAAAACTTTCGTATACGATAATTTGTAGAAAAATAACACAAATGACCAGACGTTTAGTTTTGGCTAAAGAAATTTTGAAAAAAGCTGAACGTCGATTATATTTTGTCCAGAGCCAATACAATAACAGAAGCTGTATAAACATGAGAGGAGTTAATCAGACTTTTTTCTGGAGAAACATTCAAACGTAGGTAATTGAAGAGCCACAACAACAAGGCGATCCTACGAGCCATCCAGACAATTTAAATAAATTAAAAAATTATTAAACTATTAAATCAAAAAATATCATTACCAAAATTAAAGGTAGTGTTGGTCCCAGAACTATTTTGAAAGAGGTTCTGGACTATTAATCATCGCATATTCAGGTTTTCATGGAGTAAATCAATGACAACATTTGTAAATAGAACACGCAGGTAGCATCGGCCGAAAATCCATAAAAACATTTGTTATTGTTTTTAGTATCTAAACTAATGCTCAAACTATAAAATTATGCTCAAACAAATTATATAATGTACAAAATATGAAAAATGAAAACCAAATATAATATAGAAAATTTGCAAAAAATGTTGAACGAATTAGCCGTCTGCAAGAATATTTTAAAGTTAATCGTTTAGTTAAAAAAAACTAATTTTGGTTTCAGAAACAAGCACGATAACCTGGAAATCAAACTAAAACGCATCATGTATCTTCATTTATTTAAAGCTTTTGACTGCATAAATCGCGTGCAATTGTAAAACATAAGGAAAGTTAAAAGTATTGAAAAATATGATGCATTAATAATAAATGATAATGCATTCTCAACACTATGTCCAAAATCGGTAATTTTAAATCTTTGTCGCTAACGTACGTCAAGATCAACTTTAGATCCACTTTTGTTGTATATTCATATTAACGATATATTTTTATTCAATTTGTCAAGCAAACTCCCACTTTTTGCTGGTGTTCCGGCCATTATTTATGCGAATAATCTTCGAACACTAAATTTCAGACTACATTCATAATTTTGTCTCTGAAAACCAACGATTTAGAGACTTTAACATAGTTGTTCTAAATTCGAAGCCAATTCTCAGAGTAGAAACTATTAAATAATAAGAACATCGATAAATTCCAGAAAGTGTCGCCTTATAGCCATGTACTCGACCCTATTGAATGTGTTTTCACACCGTATATATTGCTGCACAATCGGGATAACCAGGAAACGGTTCCGGAAAAATAACAGTCTCTTTTATTTTTATGCAAGTAGTTAAAGCAATCATGAACATTATCTACGTTGAACTTTTTATAGTTAAACTTAGAGCAACTGGCGATAGTTATAACTCCACTAAAGAATGACAGGGCTGGCTTATAAACTGCCGAGAAAACGCAAACTTAATCAAAATGAAATTGTTACAAAAGAAAAACAATTTTTAATATTTTTAAGTTTTTATCGGGCTAATTTTAAAGTTAATTAATTAATAGTTAGCTTATTAATTGGAAGTTATTTTTTGGGGCGGCCTCTTCAAATTATCAAGTAACTAAAACTGTTATTTTATGCGACGGTTAATTTTTGTACGACTAAGCAAATATTAATTCTGTTATTTCAAGGGACAATATCGTTAGTTTAATCGTCTGAAAAAATACAACAATTAGACTGTTGCCTCAAACGACAGGTTGTACGACTAATGGTATAGAGGTTTGAGTTAATATAATAGGCCTTGAGACAAGATTTAACTTTCCTTCCAACGTTGAGTGTGATTACTTTGTAGACGTTTTGCGGTCCTACACCATTAATCTGAGAAAATAATTGAAGGGAATCTTCAATCTTAACCTTCTAATGGCTTAGAAATTGTTAAAACGTGTTTATCTAACAGATAATTTTTAAATATATATAAAAACTGACTAATCTTTGGCCATACCAGGACTAATTCCATGTAGTTTTGCCTAATTGGAGTTAATTATATATCAAACGAAAGAAAAAACTATTTGGATGTGTACCAATTAAGTCAATTATGTAGTTGTAATTTCAGTTTTGTGATAAAACATCATGTTTCCTTTTCTTCACAGCATGCAAATACATTTATATCATCACCCTCCTATTCCTAAAGAATTCGAGCTCTTTGAAATCTGGTACACAAAGAACATAACTAAATCAAGATAATATCTTATCACTCTTTATATTGCTACTTTTTTTTCTTAAAGATTAAACTGTAAGATTAGCAAAAACAATTTATCATTTCTTCAAAAAAAAAATAAAAATCGGGAAAATTCGATAAATAAAGAAAATCTTTTTAGTACTAATTTTATCTGAAGGCAACTAAAATTTTAGGTAATAATAACCATCTCCCTGTATAAATACGAGTAGTATATGTATACTTGTAGTCAGGAAACGTTTCAATTGGACTTTGTGTTGATGTGTAAGTATGTGTGTGTGTGTGTGTTTGAAGCATCATTATCGATTTACGATTATATAATTTCAAGTGGTGTTAAGAGATTTTAATCACAAAACGATAAAGTCCTCGTATGTGCATATATATATAGACACATATAGTGAGTGAGTGAGTGAAAAGGGTCAAGTTTTTTTTGTTAACCACCCAGTTTATTTGTAAATTTTTAATTCAATATACGGTTGATCGATGAGTATTTATCTCGTACCTCATACATAAATGTAATTAGATATGACATCATATATCCACATATATAGGTAGATATGAACATGTGGTATGAGAAAATTGAGTATTTACTTTCAATTTTTTTTTTTTTTTTGTTTTGTTTTGAGTTTTTTTCAAACATTTCCACAAGAAATAATAATTTAAATAAATAAAATAAAATAAATAATAATAAAAAAAAGTAAAAAGAAAACAAACGAAATTCTAGTCATTTGTCAACTGTCACAGCATTTTCGTCTTTTGTGTTGGTAAAATAATCTTATTCGGAAAATCTTTAATGCAAAAGAAAAAAAAACAACGCTGACGACAAAAAAAACGAAGAAAAACATGAAAATTTATTTTACTTTCAGATTAAATAACAACGATAATATTGTAAAATTCTATATATGAACGTGGAAATTTATCATTGTGTATCTGAATGTTTAGATATAGTGTACATAAATTTCAGGGTAAAAAGTATATACGTATATAATATAGCGGTACTTACCAAGAATACCTAAACGAAAATTGACTGTGATCACAATAACATGACCATAACTTGCTAATACACTGCCATCGTATGGATTTCCGGAACCCCATTCGTACGATTCACCGTGTATTAAAAAAAATACAGAATATGGTGCATCAATTCCACGATTACCTGGAAATAATTAAATTAAAAAATAGTTAAATTTATATTCTTCAAGGTTATATCAAAGTCGCATATATGCGATAAAAAAAGATATAAAGAAATAGAATCTTAAAATATAACGACCAAATGCATAGGTCGCCTAAATAAATTTGTAAAAATTAAAACTTTTATGCGTTCACGAACTAGGTCATTCTACCCCTTAATTTATGTAATAAATATATAATGAACAATGTATAATGTACGGTGTGCGGTATTGTAAATCGTTATGTAAATCATTTTCCTTATCTATAGGCCATATCGAGATATTTATATTACATCCCAACGGGATTGTTTTCCATTTAACTGTTATTTCGAATCGACATGGTGTATTGATATTGGATTAAATTTTACGATGGGAAATAACAGCCTATTAGAGAGAGTTCGTTGATGATTTTTAAGTAAACGGATAATATACATAAAACTGTAATGTTGAATGGATTTTTTTTTATGTTTCTGTTAGCAAATTAAAATGGGATCGAAAATTGAGATGTTTAAATCATTAAAAAAATTTGTTCGGATATGTTATTTCGATTTTTTAAGTCATTATTTTTTTTTTGGTATTCGGTTATACAAATAGGAATGTATTGTATTTTCAAGACAAGAGATATGTGCAGATAAAACTACCTAACAACTGTAATATATACATGTTATATTAATAGATGGATATATATATATATATATATATATATATATATATATATATATATATATATATATATATATATATAGCGGAAACTCCCGTGCAATGGTGCATTAGTCGAGATTGTTTTCAATCATTTATAGCCAGTTTAAAGGAAAGTAAGCAGCAGTACCTCAAACTAAATTAAAATCTTGGTGAAGCAGCAAGAAAAATGGCTTAAATTAGACCTATACTAGAGCATTATGACGAACTTTTAGCAAAAAGAAAAAAGATGATATTAACGACCTTGCCTCTGGGCGCTATTAAAATGCATATCTTGTAACATGGTAACCGCTTATTAGGCTATACCAGAAAAAAAATTTCTCAATAATGTAGAAGCAGCAAAATAAAGTGAGATCCAACTGAAATTTAAGACAATTCACTATATATCATTAAGAAATAAAAGTAGCCCTAAATGGTTACCTTAAGGAACATCACAAATAAAGTAAATTACCCTTGAAGCTGTACATAATACGTAAGTTATTACATTCTAAGGAAGTAAAGTTGTTCAAAAAGGTCTTGCTCAACCAGGGAACAACCCATGTTACACTTAGAAGAAATAAACTTCTACTAGTGTGGAAGGACAAGTTATTTCTATATAAGTAGGTTTTCATAAAGTTTATAGGTAAAACTGATGAAACTCTGATACCACGATAATGTTTAAGCTCATTATAATGGAGCCTGACTCGAGTACCGGTTTAATAGTTAATTGTTATATATCTGAGTAGAAACTATGGCTTAGCAGTTAACTGAGCTGACTTTTTAACAAGAAACGATGGAATAAAATCCGATTCTGCACTCATAATTGTGTCAAGGTTGAATAATTTCGTCAATATCGTCTTTCAATTGAAAACTAGAGGAAATCTGCTTATGTGAAATAACAATATACGCAAGCTACATTCAATGATCTAAAAACATAGCAATATGATAACCTTTACTTTTTCTTTTATAATTAACATTACTACGTTTCCATGATAGCGTAAACTTGATTTAAGGGCTTCGTTGATTTAATCATAACGCAGCGCTAATCCGTAGCATTTCATTTAATATTTAGTTTTCTTCATCAGTTCAAAACCCAACTGACGTCAATTTTAATTTTTATTTATTTGTTCATTTGTTAACCTTCTCCAATCGCATCAGTTTCGTTGAGTTGCAGTGAGTTAAGGAACTTAACAATAACACCGTTTCCATGACAAGATAATCCGAGATAACCCCGGTTAACTCCTTAACTCCGACTGGAAAACGTAGTAATAGTGGCAAAATCTATCCTATAAAACACATATATACATATATACATATATATATATATATATATATATATATATATATATATATATATATATATATATATATATATAACATTTTCCAAAATAAAACTGCTAATTTTCTATAGACTTCAAACACACTCACCACAAAATTAAATTATGTAATACTGACGGTCTATAGCATTTTAAATTACACGACTCACTAGACAACAAAAAAAAAACGTTACTCATGAAACGTTTAATTTTCTTCATTTCAAAATAGAAAGAAGAATATGGAAAATGGAGCACAACAAGAAGAAAAAATCATCACGTTATATATTTATGTATTTACCTTTGTGTGTGAGTTCATAATTCAAAGTACGAGAGATAAGCATTTTCCTATTTCATATACATATATGTTTTATGTGGAAATACACAGTGCTTTAATCAAATAATGAATCTAAACATTTTCCAAGAAATAATATACACTATGTGGTGTGTTTCATACCTAACATTTCGACGTTACACGTTTAAGACAAAATATTGTGAAACCTCTCCATCCCTTCGAATTACTACACACAAAATAGTAGAGAAATTCTTTCACTTGTAACAATATTTCAACATATATTCAACAAATTACTTTGTAGCTTTATTCCAGACAATACGAATAAATTGGTACAAAATGAAAGAAAATGGTGCGGGTTGATACGGGATGTAGGAGGATAACATGAAAACAGAAGAAAATTCAAATTGTAAATTTTCCTTGTCATCGTAATTCAATTTTTGTTCTCAGTATTCGTTCCTACATATTTACATTTACAACTAACATTTGTTCTATAATTATATATATATATATATATATATATATATATATATATATATATATATATATATATATATATATATATATATATATTTACATTTTCCAGAATTTTTTTCAATCCAATTTATTTGAGTTTTCGTTCACATTATTTCCCATACAAACAAAGTGTGTGTTACGTTACGTCACATCCACCCATTTCATTAGCAAACTTCACCATAAAATTCAATTTATTTGGATAGAATGGAATGACAGCAGATTGAATTTCGCTTCATCATTTGCATACGATGATATGTTCGTAAATACAAAAGTTATCAGGATGGCATTTTTTGTAACGGGACCTGAAATGTAATGCTTTTAGTAAATTGATTCGTACCGCATTTTACTAATAAAATTAATACACGACGATGTTTTTCTTTTAAATTGGGCTTAGATGACTCTTAGTATAATTCGATTATTCGACCAAATATTCAGTAAGCGGGTATTCTCGATGGACCTTTTCAACATATGGGTCACTACTTGTAAGTGTTCTCTTTTATTTGTTCTAGGGCTCTCAGTACGCTGGACTTCAAATGCATAACTCAAATCTTTAAGTATACCATAGAATTGAAGTTGGTTAAGTCATGCATGCCAAATCTTTATTAAACCAATCCAATATGTTGCAGCTAGAAAAATGTCTTGGTTGATAGAGTTTAAAATAATTTGCTATAATTTTTTATTTTATTTTTTCAATAATAAGCTGGCATTGCCAAAATTTGCAAATCCTACTGTATTTGGTATTTTAAAACAAGGCTTCCATAAAAGCCTTTCAACAATTAGATATGGTACAGTTGTTGCTGCTATAGTATGCACTCCATCCTTTGTAGTTTGCAGCACTGGTCGTTTTCAGATTTTGACAATTTTTATATTTTGTTGAATCTTTGGGTGGTCTCCTTCTTTGTGTGTTAATTGACTCATGAATTAATTAATCATGGGTTAATGATCGGATAAGATTTCTCGCTGAAAATAACTTGTATTTCATATGTCCGGAAATTGTGAATGTTGAGGTTTCGATGCATTACCGCAAATAAATGCCATCATATTAATCAAGGGTCTCACTTCTGGCTCTGCTACAACTAGAGGCTCGAAACTTAAAAGATAGTGATTCCAATAGTGATTCTTGTTTAATTATAAGCAAACTTGCTAGTTGTATACCAAGTAAAGAATTCGTTTTTTAGCATCCTGAGAGATGGTTGGGAAAAAATCCTTAATCGCCCAAAATTCACTTTTTGGATATGTAATACTAGGTGAGCTAAAACTCCATTCTGATTCTTCTTTGATACTGCATTTTCACACAAGTTTGGCCATCGAATAAAATTTGCAAAATTCTATGCTAACATTCTGCGGTTCTTGACTCTAAGTCGAAAGGTTATTTTTCAGATGTTTCCAATGTTAAAAATCTCAGAACGATGGCAGAACTTACAGAGTTTAGTTCAATCACGCTGGTGTGTGTGTGATGATAATTCATCTAAAACTTTTTTCAAACTTTATTAGGCATAATACAATTATTACGGAGTCGAATTGAACTACAAATTATCAAATAAGAAATTATTAGATACAATTTTTAAGAATGCACACACGACGTGCTTTGTTGAAAAATAAATTGACGCTGAGCCATATTATATCCAACTTAATATGTTATTCTATAACATATAGACTCATTATATCATTAGCTTGCCATCGTTAATTTTCAATTTATAAAAACTAGTCACGTGTTATACAAATTACAGCCAAGTGACCTTATAGAGTTAGTTTGTTGCATACATATACTACATGTTCATTGCTCCTATATATGTAGGCGTATGTCCCTACTGACAAATCTATGTCATTGTGAATTTGTGTTGATTTTTCATTAAAAGATTTGCACACACAGTAAAGATCCATCATACTCGTCTAACTCGAGAAATAGGGAAGTTAAACATAAACAAAAACTGGAGCAACACAAAACAAGGAAAAATTGTTCCATAAAGTCAAGATGACAAACAAGTGTTTATCTAATTTCTTTTTGTCTTGCCATTATTCTAAGACTTATGTGAATTATTTATACACATGACATATACAAACTATGGTCGTAAGATTTTATTTCCATATACACACACATCTGTAGTCAGTACTGCGCTGTTCGTCTACTAAACATGTATATATAGATGGTTAGATTTGTTGCCATCTCATCAGAATAATGATGAGCGTATATATATGGTCGTATATATCGTATGTTTAATGTGCAGATAAAATTATTTATATGGATATAATTTTAATGCTTTTCTTATGTTGATGAATAATAAAATGAGATGACATATTTTTTAATTATGTATCTGTGTAAACATTTTTTTTAATCGCAGAACATACATTAGATGAGCGCAGCATTCGTTTATGTCATCTAATAAAACCCAGTTAATTATCATATGATAATTAAGATGTGTTTCTAACATGCCTTGGACTATCATTATTACCACCACGACTTCCCCATTATTTGTCATTTATATGTACAAATGGCAGACACCCATTAATGTAAAAAAAAAATTTTGAATAATAAATGGGTGGGATGTCATATTTTATGTTTTCGCTCTATGAATTATGGTCAAAATACAAAAATTGTTTTATAGTGTCTGGGAATATGATTGCCCATATAAATTAGACTTTTATTTGATCACAAGGTCGTCTGGGGAATATTAAGTTTAAATGTTCGGGTATAGATATGATAGTATAACCATTCAACAAAACTGATATTACGTTAGACTTACGATTTAGTAAGATGATGTTTTGAGATTTTTATTTGTCTGAAATGTAAATTCTAACTGACATAAAAGACTGACTTCTAAAGACTACAGAGATCACCTCCATAGTAAAGCAACGTAAAGCCTTGTAAAACATATATCCTCTACTATTTTTCAACTGAGTAACTTGGAGAACGACAATTTTCAAACCCGGTTTTTTACTGCCAAATGTTCACGTGGCAATCCTAATCTGCGTAGAACGCTCATAATAAAAAAGAAATATCATTGAAACGGATTGGAGATTGCAATTAAAAAGGTCTGTAAACTGTGGCCTAGGCCAACAACCTTATCTTTCCGAAAATTGAAATTTGTCCAATTAAGTTTTTAAGTTGGCCACGATATGTACTCTTTTAACGGTTTACTGCATATTTACCACCTGCTTTTGCAATAAGGTTGAATAGATGATAATATTACCATTATTCATCTACGCCATACTCATTACTCTGAAATGCATTTCTTTTTGGTAATATATTTTTGGTGTTTTTGGTAATAATGCCAAATATTTAAAACAAGTCTTGGTTACAATTTTATTTTCTTCTGTATTTAGAAACTGATTTACTCTATAACAACGAGTTTATTATATAAACATCTACCTCCATTCGAAGGACATAAATTATTTTCTTTATGTGATGCAATATGTGAGGCATTATCTAGTGGTCTTAAGTTGAGGTTTGGGTCCATCGATTTTTCTTTTTAGTTTTTTGATTGTGTCTAATCCTCTTCAAACTTCAAAACATTATGCAATTTTTAAAGTCCAAAAATATTAGATTCTGATTTTTAGATATATATCTGAACATTTACTCGGCAAAAGCCGATGGTTTACCAAATAAAAGTTTTGAAATCTGTGTTAAACTAAATATCAATGGGCGAAAAACTGAAGTTGGCAATTAAAACTGTATCTTTGCAACTAACCCTTTAAAGATTTTATGCCCATAAAGTATCATTTGAAATTGCTGATTGGGATTTGGTTAATATTTTGGAAGATTATAATTTCTCAAAGCTAAGTTGGATAACTGTCGACAGTGAGTTTCTGTCGTTTAAAAGGAATAACTTTTTTGACCTTTTAAAAGATTTAATCTACTAACTCAGACAACTACCTATTAATATCGTAAACCAGTGCAACATGATCTACTTAGAGTTAATATACCAATGGAACAATCCTTCCGTGTGCTAATATTGGTGGTACTTCGAGTGTTTTCATACACCGCTGCACATTTAATTAATTTTTGAAAATTATGTTAGTAAGAACGAGCAGTGAAAATTGAGATCAATATAACACGAAATTGTTTGCATGATTTTGAAGTGATTACTTTTATTATTTTTTCAAAACCTAGACTGTGGTGGTCTCTTATATCGGCTATTCCAACTTTTCTCGAACGTTTGGGCAAGTTTGTTTCTTTTATAAGATACCGAACAGTAAATTAACATGGATTTTATCCTAGACATTCACTTTATACTCTATCATACTTTACTTGTGATAAAGTGTGGAAAACTCAATTGTGAAAGCTTTCCTTATAACATGAATTTTATCAGATTTAGCTAACTGAGCTCAACAAGTTTTGTAGTACACAATATTTTATATTTCTAAAAATACAAAAAAGAGTCACCTGGTGTATGCCAAGGAAGCCATTTTGAACTTATTTTTTTACTGTATTTATTATATATAGATAGTGTGAAGCTGTATGCTTTAAACAATTTGAGTTTTTGATGTATATGCTTACGACATACAAACATTTAGCAAAGTTATAAATAATCTGGATCTAATTAATGTATACAACAGGAATTACAAGCATTTAGAGAGTTATAACGATAATAATTTTTTCGATGGTATTTTAATTCAGTTCAAGATTTGGTATTTTTTCGAAATAAGTCCTTTAAATCCGGATTGACCGATATTTCAACAAGTTCAACGATACGTCTAACCCAATTTGACAAAAATGTCATTGCACACTCTGTGCATAGCTTACAAAGAAGTTGCCTGTGTACAGTCAATCTTACCCCACATACATTATTGTGCATTGTATATGGAAAGAGCTCGTTAAAAAGAAAAAAAAAAAGAATTGAACCTTAAACATATAAAAATGTATTAGAGTGTAGGTAAAAACTCCGAACCAATAATATCGACCAATAATTCTAAAACCTATCCAAATATGAGGTTGGAAATTGTCCTTATTTAGAACTATTTTGCAAATACTGACATTATGCCCCATACAACATTAAATACGATTGATTAAAAAATATTTTTCTAAGATACTGTCAATTGGAATATTTATTATTAATTTTTAATATATACAGTTACTTATCTGGATTTGTACATAAACAGCATAGCTCTAAATGTGTACATATTTGTTTTGGGATTAATTGGTTTTCCATATATTTTCCAGATTTATATCATAAACCAATGTGTAATTAAATTTTTAAACAGCATCATACGAGATACACATAGTATCCGTAAATATTTCAACTTTTTTGAATATCGTATCGTATCGGGTAGAGAAAGATCGAATTTGGTTTTGATTCAATATTTAAATAAAATTTTAGTATCACATTTATTTATATATTCCATGTCGATAATACAATTAAAGAAAACTAATAAGAAAATTAGAACGAGTTTTATCTATCGAATTGATTTTCTTTTCAATTTCTAATGGAATATTTACTTTTCAAAAAAAAAAAAAATATGATATTTGCTTAATCATAACGTATATTCGTATTTATTATTTATTTAAAAATATTTTTAAGTAAAATAAATAAATAGGAAAAGTTTTGGGCAAGGCTTCGTTTGTCTGCAAAAAATTTATATGTATCAGCAAAACAAAATATCAGCAGGATTTTCCGGATACTGCAATTCATATAAACTATTTATGCTGATTCTCAAGTCATGCTGCGTGATTGAATTTTCTATTTTTATTTACTTGTTATATCCGTCACCATTTTAGCAAAAAACAATATTCAGCGATGCTTTTCAGTTTTAATCTGTCATAAACAATTTTTCGTTTGTAGGTTCCGGGTAATGTTTACTGTATTCAAATTTATTGGTTTTTCAAAGAATATTTTATTGATTTTTTATGTTTATTCAAAATTATTATTTTTGCCTTGGCTATATATGCTTTTTAAAATGTTAAAAAATATTTTCAATTTAAAATTTTTGGACAAAATTATGTTGACATTTTATATTATGTCGTTTTATTATTTGAAAACATGTTTAATTATGATATGTAGACAATTATGACGAAATGAGATATTATAAATTGATGACTAACGCGAAGAACGTGACTGAAAGATGGAAATACTCGTTGCTTTTTTGTTTTCGGAATGATATTATTGAATTTTTTGTTCTGGTACTGTTATGCGACCATAGTTGTGTCTTTTACGAGTATCATTGTGTAATCGGCTCTCATCGAGAAACTTCAGTTTTCATATTTAAGACCCAAGAGCTCATTTTAGATTTTGGTTCTTTTGATTTTGAGAAAAACAATAAAGTCCATTAATAATACAGGTTATTTAAGACAGAAGTATTTAAACATCGCTAAATTAATCATGAAAAATTCAATACTGATGTACTCTATAATGGGCACTAAAAACAAAAACAATATGTACAGCAAAAACATAGGAACATCGACAGGTTTGGTAAATAGGATGAAAATATGTTGTAATTTCATGACCGTCTATAGGAAAAATACAATCATCCGATGAAAACATAATACAGGTGTTTTCATAAATTTAAAGTAATCGGGATTAAATCAATTTAAACGCATAGATAGCATATTGATCTGATCGTGTAACTGGAGAAATCCTTAAGAATATCAACTTCTAAAGGAGCATCGTGCAATAATTTCGAAATTTTTCAAAAAAGGACTACTGAAAATAATCTTATTCCAGCTTTTTAAAAGGCAACTTTTGATACAGTCTGAAATTAAAACTTAAACTAAGCGATAAAAAACTGATTTTTCTGAACAAAATAGTCTAATACCAAAGGTATACACCAGGTGATTTTTTAAGCTGAAACTTTCAAATATCTCGGCAAATAAACACTTTAAAAGATCACAATTTAATCATTCCGAGACGGATATTTATTAGTGCTATAATTAATACCCCCTTCCCCTCCTTGTAGGTGGCACGAGGGGTAACTTTATAATGAAAATAGGAACTCTTTTTTTGTATTACAGATTCGGATTCTCCGGCTAAAAATAAGTAAGGAGGTTACCTAATTTTGGCTAACATCTAATTAAATATTTTTAGTTTGAAAATTTGCATCTACGGTATTTCAGTAAAACAAAGCAAATTGAAAGTTTATAATCCCGTTGGTCTTAACCAAAATGAATCAAATGCTAGACCAAATTTAACCGTTGGTCTTAGAGTATTCAAGTTAGAGTGTTTGCAGTCAGGTTGCTGAGCGGTTCAACACTTAGTCAATTTTTTATTTACGATCTTTTTTTCAATGATCAAGTAATCGAAATCGACTTATCGGAAAAAAATTACATTTCTCGAAACTGGATTTTAAATGCAGCTAAAAGGCATCCTTAATGACATTTAAGATTCCAATTAATATTAGTTATATTCACTGCCGATATTATAGAAGCAGTTTTTATTTTGAGAGCTTTTCGCCATTGGTAAAAAATTATTAGTAAAACAAAGAAAAATTTTACTAAGATTTGCAATAATAAAAAAATCACAGAAGACATTTTGGGGACATGTTTTAGGCCAAATGCTAAATTTTTGGTATTATTAATTATATTATGGCTTTCGTTAATACATTTTTCTTAATTTCCCAAGATATTAATATACTCCTGGTGTTTTCTATAAAGTACTATTTTTTTATCACGTTTGCAATTTCTGATGATGATGCAGGTTTCTGCATTTGTTATATAGCATATCCAAAGTTTCTGTCATTTGATATTTATCACGTAAAAATACAGTTTTAAGCAGGTTTTATACCTTTTTGCCCTTTTTAGTTATTTTTGATTTATAGTAATCTGTATTATTTAATAGATTGGGATTTTGCATAATGATAACGTTTTTATGGTTAAATATTTTCGGATAATAGCAATGTGTTCTTTTTGATAAAAAAAGCCTCTTTTTGGATAGGGGCCGAAATGTCAATGTCAAAGGTTTAACATTTTAGAAACACTTAAGGCATAAAAGTTTTTTACTTATCTCCAAAATTCGAATTGTAAATAAGCAAATTTATTATATTCATCACGTGTAATTTTAAAGATTTCACAACTGTACCTTAACCAAAAACTTACTCTACCAAATTACAAAGCAATACCTTAATTTGATATTTACATTAAATATTCTGATTGTGCAAACACAAAATTATTCATGTGCAGGATTGATTCTCATTTAAAAAAAGAAATTAAATCAAATTAATTTCCTTTGCATAAGGAAGAAAACAATAGAAAATCATACTGAATGCTGCATTCAGTTCTGCAGTGCTGCATTCAGCTTTGCTGCATTTTAACATATTCTATAGACTCTATGTTAATAGATATGTGGTTGGAGGGTAATCATAGAAATCACTTCACTTTAAGGGAACTTAGTTCAGATATATTGTAAACTACGGTTTTCAGAAAGCACCACAATGCGAATTTAATCTAAAGAACGTGGATCGCCAATTTTCCAAATGGCCTTATGTTTTTTTGCAATTTTGTGACGATAACAGTTTTCATCAAATCAATAATTGCAACGACTTATGAAACGATCGGTAACAGTAATTAAATAACGGTTATAAAATTTTATAAATTTTTATAAAAAAATTTGTAAAAATTAATAATTACATTGCTGTTTTAGAGTTACAAATGCAACAAGAGCAGAGGTGCTGTATAAAAGCTATATAAACGCACACAAGTCTTAATGTTCTAGTCAATGTAAGATCGGCCTAAAGGCAATAGATTTTTAAAAACCATAACCTAGCTTTTATAATGTAAGGTGCCAACAGTTGCTCCAATGATTGGGTCTAATAAATGGAGCTGTAGTTAGATCGACAAATCCAAAAAAAATTAAGATCTTGTTAAAATTAAAGCTTCTAGCACAGGAATAGGTTTAAAAATTGCAAACAAAAGATGTGAAAGAGAGTAGAACTAGAAAAAAGAGTTAATTTATTGATAACGACAGGACTAGATTTTCTAAAATATCGTCGTTAACTATAACTATGGTAATGAGGTTATAAACGCAAAAATGACATGAACAAATATTTTGGTGCTTAAGTTGAGTCAGTAAAATTTAATGTAACTTAACTTGATGCAGTCTTTAAGAGGTGACTTCAACATTGAAAACTGTCTCATAAGGTGAAATAAAAAAGCTACTGCGAATACAAAGCTATGTGTATAAGTAAATGGCAAAGGCATTAGAAAACAAAGCGGTAACATCATTAAAGTCACAGATTGGAATTAAACACAACCTGAGTATAGCAATTATATAATTCCTACGTATTATAGCGAGTATATTCTCATTTGAAATCGAAATGGTTCCAAAACGAATAATTCTCTGCATATACTGGCCAAATCAGAGTCAACGATAATGGTTTTGAATATATTAGTAAAGATAATCTTATGCAAAAGGCCTGGTTTCCAGGAAAAATGTTTTATATACCAACAACCAGAACACGTTTTAAGAGATAATCAGCATTCGGGAACTGGAAACACTATAAAGATGGTGAAGAATCACGAGAAACTACACTGGAACTTGAAATGCATAGCAGAAATAATGTAAAGTGGTTGGTTTTAACCAATTAAACTCCTGGAGATTAGTTATTCACACAACTTTATAGAAATCGGTCGAAGCCCAAAATATTGAACTAAGATAGATTTTTATTCTCTCGGGCCAATTAAAATAACGAGTTGTGAACGAGTGGTGTCAAAAATGAACCGCAAACAAGCATTAGAAAGACTTTTTTTAAAAACGAAATTTAGTTACACAATACCAGAACTACACAAATCTATTATCAGTCAGTCAAAATGATGAATTGTTACGAAGTTCAATTCATGACACGATCGATTGGTTAAAGCAATATAAGTAAATTATTAAAGTAATACACATATTTGAAATAGACGTTCGGGCGTAACATGAGTAACATATATTAGTCTGTACTAATACTCTAATTTCTAGGACATCCTATTTATAATGTATTCCTTATGTAAAAGGTTGTATAGCTCATTGAGTTGCAAATTAACGAAAAAAATTGCAAGTAGAATTCTGAGTCTAAAGAGGAATGTATTTTCAACAATTGGGAGCAAACCAAAATCAATAAAGAAACCGAAGCAAGGAAAGGCAAACCTTGAAGCAGCTAAACTAAAAAATTGTACAGTAACTACAACTGCAGCTACAAAATAAGTAGTTAAGACAAATAAAGGCTGCGGTAAAGTTAAAAGACGATATAAAGAGTAAAAACGACTTTTCGCATTATGAAATACTAGTAATATGGAGGTGTGACAAGAGAGTCATTTTAAAAAAGCCATTTTTGAAAGTGACTTTGTGATTGCCTGCTGCTAAAGGTAAGTGAACTTATAAGGCACAACCACAAATGAAATGTGTAGATAGATTCTTATGTGGAAAACTTCTGCAATCATAGTTATTGGTAAGGCAAATTAAGTTAATAGTAGCTAGGCATATTTGGACATCAGTAAAAATCGATAAATATTCTTAAACGCTCAATTTCAAAAGGATATAGATTTTCTTGGTCTGTATTTAAACGTGTAACAATGGATATTGCTGGTATTTTTTCATTAATTAATTTTGGAGACCCTAAACACCCATACCACTTGATAAACAAAAAGAAAACTTTTGTATATACGTACGAAAAAATATCAAGACAAAACTTATTCTTAAAAAGAGTTATCTTCATGGGTTGGTTAAAAGATCTGTCATCAAATAATGTTTGGCATATTTAGTCCGGAGTCCGGACACCTATAGTTATATAAGGATTTCTTCCAAATTTCAGAAATGTATTTACGTCTTTAACAGTTTACCTAATATGACTATTTTTTAATTCCGATCTCTTTTACTCTTTGGCAAACAGAAGGAAATAATAGATAAAAAGGAACGATATGATGCCATAAATAATCAATTCCATTTATCCTCTTTATATATGTTTTTGAAATTAACCTATTAAGTAATTTAAAAATAAGTAATTGAGATTTCGAGTACTACCACGGGACCACAATGGCCTGTAAAACATATTTTAGTTTCTTACTATTAATATTAAAATATAGACATATACCCTTAGATATGATTTCTCTCAAGAACTACTATAGATGAAATGTATATTTCCAACAACCCAAAATCCATTTAAGATATTGTACATTATTCATAACGGTATTTGTTTTATTTTATTTAACTTCCGAATATTTAAAAATCAATATTTTAATCTTATTCCTTTAGTTCTTACATGTATACCCCCCAACTTTCTTCTTCTTATGTAAATTTAAAATTTAAAGCCATAAACAAAGCCTTAAGTAAAAAAACAATATTTTTCCTTATATATGCACACTGTACACAGACATAAAGCATAGGCAAAAAGCTTTTCTTTTTTTATTATTATTTTTCATCTTAAATAATCTGAAGAACAAAAAAAGGTTTTCCATTCCAAACAGTAAAATGATAAAAATGAGAGACTCCCTCAAGTTTTTGTCTTCGGTTCGTTTATATATTATGTGCATACAATTTATTGGACTTTTGCTTAAGAGAGAAGCACAGCAGTAGCACAAAAAATGCCAAATTTAATCGTACTTAAATCATTTCTGGTTTTCTCTTCAGTGCTATATATACTAGTTATGGAAAAGTTTCATAAAACTGGTGGTGAGCTTTTATTTAATTGCTTTCGTTTTATATTATGTACATGCATGATGTATGTACCAAAAGATCATAAATGCATATACATAAATATAAATATGATTCGAAAATATGTATCATGGGAGGATGATTTTAACAGAAAACCATCATAATAATAACAATAACGATGATGATGAGGAAAATAATGAAAAACATAAGTTGAATTAATTAAAAGGGAGTTTTACTTTAGTTTTAGTAAAAAAAAAACTTTATAATTTTTTTATGGTTATACATTTTTAAGCTTTTGTGTACATTTTTTAGTGTGTGCTTTTGAACAAAAAACTCGGAGAAAAAAATCTGAAGCCGGGCAAGTTTCATACATATATTCAGATTTACGAGTAAACGAATATACGAAAAATATATTTTTAAATCCGTTCATAAGTATAGCTATTTAAATTATTATATTAATTTATTAAAAAATTTTCAATTAAATTTTTAAAACATGAAAACAACCGCATATATCTCAAACCTCGAGGGGGGATTAGAATTTGTTTTTTGTTTTATGTATTATTAAATTTTTTAAGAGGTTTTTGTAAATAATAAAATATCTGCAATCTATTTAATTAATCCTTAAATAGTTTTAAATATAATTTATAGTGTTGACCTAGATTTGGTGAGAGGAGTAAAATTTAGGTTTTGTATTTTTGTTTTTTAAGGATTAGAGGATTGACAAAAGCATAACACTTTAAAGTACAAAAATATACGCTGTGGTAATAGTAACAGTAACAGTAACAGTAACAGTAACAGTAACAGTAACAGTAACAGTAACAGTTAAGTATCACCCATATCATATTTCCTTACTCCAAGATCATCACGGTCATGTTTTTCAAAATACAACAAAATCCTAATTTTGTCTGTTACGTTTCATTCCACAACAAAATCTGCATTCTTTGAGTCTAAATCCGCACTGGACAAATTAAACATCAGCGTCCTTGGACTGTCAACTGTAGAATAATTGACACCAAAATTAGTGTTCTGCACATTATTGAAGACATTTTGAATTGGCAAATGTATCGAAACATTTGGGAAAATGAACTATCGACATTACTTGTAAAGCTTTAGGTTCAAAATTTAGCACTTATGTTTATCACATTTTTTTTTATATATTTGGTATACCAATTAAAATAAGATTTTTTGAAAAAAAATACTCCAAACCTACAGTTTCTGTGGTGTGTATTTTAAAAAACTTTAGCATGTAATACCACTTGCAAGTTTCTTTGTCTATAGCCAAAGATATATATTTACAGCTCATGAGGGCTATTATGAAGGATTCAATCTGTATAATAACTAGGGCTCCAGTGTCAATTATCACTTTATCTTATTTTTACCCTATTTTTCACTATATTTTAAAGAAGTGTGATGACACCACACATCAAAGTCCGATGTACAACTTTAAATTGCAATACAGTTTCACCAATTTTGCAAACACTGCCCCTTTAGTATTTTTCCATAAATTAAATTTTTGAAATTTTGAAATTTACCAGTCTGACCACAAGTATAATTAATTGAGCAAATTTTCATAAAATAAAATTAACTTTCCATCTTTTATCTCTGTAACATTAAAATACTTAAAACCAAATCGTTACTCACCACTTCCAGGAACATAAATATTTAGTGTCAGACAATCCTCACTTTGATTTACCAAAAGAGGCACAATTTTTTTCAAATATTGATACCGACCTTTTGGCATCGTCATAAGTGCTAACGTCCGATTTGCGATTTCGGGAAAATTCTGCAATAAAATAAAAAAATAAAAAAATTTATAATTTTCTATCATATACATTTTCAAATAATTCATGTATGGATATAGGGAAATGTTTTTCCAAATAAAATATTTATTTTCCGGGAAATTTTATTTTATTTTATATACAATTTTTAATTAAAATATAAATTTAAAAATTTTCCTTTTTTTATTGTATTTGGGTGAAAAATCTGTAAAATAAATGTTCGTGGATTTTTTCTGTTTTTCGCATATATACTACATTTTCCTCTCAATTTTTCACCGAAAAATTGTGTCACATATTTTTTGTGATTTTTTTTTTTATTGGTGGAAAAGAGGAAAATTATATATGATTTTGTTTGGTTTTTCATGAAAAGAGAAAACAATGTCTATGCATGTACGACATCATAACATAAAATACCAAAACATGAGAGTGCGGCTATGTATATATGTGTATCAAGGATTTTAAAAACATAAAAAATAAACGAGAAAATTTACAGATATGGATACTCTATACTCATTCATAACGAAATGCAGCAAGGACATGGGAAAATGTGTAGGTGTAAAACAAAAATGATATTTTCCTATTTTTTGTGTTTTACTTGTTTTTATAATATGTATCCTTCTATACCTCCCAGTCGATGCGATGAAATGACGATAAAGTTATACCAATTTTTAAATCATTAAATTTTTTTAGAGCACTGTAAACAGTATGATAAGTAGAACACTTTGCAAAAAAATACATAACCATCCAAATCCTACATCGAAATTCAAATAGGACAAAGTCCAAATATTGGAAAACCTATTGAGAATTATGAATGTGGCAGTTATCAAGGTAGCAGTTGATCTGGACCTGCAGTGTGTTAGTGAACCAGGATTCAGGATTAATGATTATCTATGGGTTTGCAGTTGGCGAAACGGAAACTGCCCTGACCTCCAGTAAGGAAAACATGTAGGTTAAAGTAGGTTGACAACATATTGTGCCAAAACCTTTATTATGAACCTGGAAATAATGTTAACAGTCGTCGTTTGACTATCATTTAAAACGTAGGTGAACGTAGGTTCACGTATCATTTAAAACGTAGGTGAACGTAGGTTGAACGTAGGTGGTGTTTGCCAGAGTCACAGATTATTACTTAGTAACGGGGTTTAATCTATTATGATGTCTGGCGCACTGATTTGGGCGGATAAAACGGTCTCGGATGAGGCCATTACAAATCTGAAATTTGTGCCCAAAAACGACCATTTACAAAATGCCGAATTATGCGGAATAATTAGTTGGCCTAATTAAAACTAAGCAGTATGCCACAAATGTATTATTCAGTATTACGTGACCTAGAGACTGTGATACATGCTCTACTGATCACACCGTATATGCAAAACAACATTTAAAAAGTTGTCTGTATAAGATATATATATAAAAAAAGGATTAAATTGTCATCCTTGTCTTCATATTCATTTGAAAATTGTGTGCCATGCTTGGAAATGAAAATTTAAAATATATTTTTGTTGGTTGTGTATTTTTTTGGTAAATATGGAACGAGATTAATGAGGATGAAAATGGATGGAACATTTTTTCTTTCTTTTTTTTTTTGGGAGAGCAAAAACATTTGCGAGATTGCGAAAGGCAAAATGAAAAACGAAAAACGAAAAACGTTTGGTTCGGTTTTAATTTTTAATTACATTTTTGCTATTATCATGGCCGTTGTTGTTGGTGTATTTTCAGATTTAATTTAATGGCTTTTAGTTTTTGTGAGCTATCCTATTTTGTATGATGTGCGCCCACCATCAAAATCCTATATATGTTCAAATTTTATATTATTGTTTCGCATTTTATGTTCAGATAGCATAAAATTTCAACATACCGAGATTTAGTTGTGTGCATATTTTGTTAATTTAACATGACATAGGTATATAGACTGTTAGTTTAAAGTTATGAATATGACATGAGATTCTATAATATAAATGTGGTTGAGGCAACGACAACATTTTTTTAATAGAATCCTTCATTTGAAATCACAAGTCTAGAGAATTATGATGTACCCAAATTTTTATTTTTATTTTTTCACCCTAAGCTTCTAACTTTTTATATCCTTTTTTGCGTATCCTTTTTTTATGCACGTTCTTGCTATAATCTATTTTCTCATGTGCGCAAAAGATGAGACTACCCTTCGTTATGTGTTACAGAAAGGTAAATACAAGTTTCGAATCTCTTGAATTAGATATATCATTAAGCGCTATACTGCAGAAGGTGACCATGAAAAGTTTAAAAGTTACTCCTTGGAAAATGATTTTTATTTCCGAATAAATCATATGCAATTCAAATTCACCCTCCTGTAATACAGATGTATGTTAATGTGAAACCTACTTCATACACTATTAGGAGTGACATTAATAAATTATCGTTTACAAAAGTTTTGTGTTCATTATATGTTTCTGCAATGGGATGAGATGATTACAACGAGCACTCAGTAATGATGTGATAACAACGATATCTTAAGCATCCAAGACTTGTTTAGTTCTGGTAAAACAAAAATATTAAAACCTGCAGCATACTTGCATGAAATTTAATTCCGTTAGGTGAATTTTTTCTGGAACAGGATTCCTGAACCTATAATACCGGCTAAAAGTGTCCAAACAACATCTAAAATGTAACAACCAGGGAAAGCTTGTGGAAAGTAATGAAATTAACCCCATCCAACCTTATATGAGAAAAACCAAATTACTTGCACTCAAACCGGAAGATCATTCTTAATCGCGGAATATGAAGATGAGGGAAACCATACTTTGTTAATGCATTATTTGTAACAAAAACAATTTATCTCCAGCAAAAAAGAGTGATTTTTACTTGAATCTCGGTGGACACACCTTAAACATGAAGGAGCAAATTCAGAAAACATCTAAACTGCTGGATAATGGAATAAAGTTGTTCTCACGTGACGAAATCAGAACTCAGACGAAAACGAGTATATCATAAGTGGTCATATTGGGAAAATAATTGGCCGTACCCTGATTTTATTTACCTTACCTACAAATTGTTATAGCATTGCAAAACATCGGCATCCGGAAATTGGATTTGGAGTCCCAACGCAAGGTCGAAACATTTATTGGTGGCCCCCCTAAAATTCAAAGATATCGACGAAATCAACGACTCAAATAACATGTTTAACATTAAAAAAACCTAACCGTTAAAGAAACCTACCTCGGTTAGCCTACCCGGTTGTCTCGTTAAAAAAAACTTCTAAAGGTAAATTTCAGATTGTTTGGGTATTTTGTATCAAACATAATAAGAATCTCCACCATATACTTAAAGTGCCTATGAAAATAATATGTGGCGTTGAACTGTTTAAATAATGTGAATACTTTAAAACCGTTATACATATTCACCGATGGAAGACAAATCTCAGGGATATGCAAAGATGACCTGTAATGTATCAAGTGTCTTAAGAAAGGTAGCTCTTTTGGTAAGTTCAAATATGTTACAAAGCAGACAACACTATATGGTTCAAAAACATGACAAAATGCCAATATGAATGCAAAACGACTGGCGTTTGCAACGGAAAGGCAGTCTTTTTAACGTAGCTCCCATAACAGGAAAGGATCTTTTTAACAATGAAGTTACAGAAAAAGGGAAGATAAAAAGATCAAACGGAAGATCAACGATTCCTCTTTTGTTGGTAATAATACGTTGATCAATAACCGATCGAGTGGTTCACTTTGGTTTTCATCGCAAAGCGATTTTTTTCAAAAAGATAAATCGATGCTGCACCAAAAATTTAATTTAATTTTTTAAAACTAAGTATAAGAATTAAAATAAAACTCACCTGCGGGCAAACGGCTGCAAATGTATCCGCCAATTTAGTCCCTTTCCACGGTATCAATTTTTTAGGTGGTTGAAACCGTAAAGTTCCCACCGGTGGCTGAGCATACGGCACTGCTTTAAATACTTCGACCGGTTCTAAGTGCTTCGAATTTAATTCTAATATAACGCCACGTATTGCGCCCGTTTTTGTTTCAACGATACGCGAACTATACCGGGGGCCCGATTCACATGCGTTTATAAATATTACGATAATCATAAAAATAAGTAAAAAATTTGGTTTCAACAAAAAAAGATTATTTAAATAATTATCGATGATGAATTTAAAATTTTTTAACAATATTTTTAAATAAAATAATAGTTTTTTGTTCCGCATATTTTATTTTACGCAACGCGGACGACAAATTAACTCGCGCGCAGATAGCAGGGTGTTAATGTTTTTGTGTGTGGGGTTAGTATTTTTATAACCTCCTGCATTTGATTTTGATTATTTCCATTAATATTTATTTTAATTTTATTATACGACTATATATATATATACACATATATAGTAGTTATTTATTTTTATAACTATTTTATAGTTTTATATTTATTTAAAACTAATAAAATGTAAATAAACTAAAATAATAAATTAAAAACTACTGTCACAAATTAACTGGTAAAATTTTCATAATAAATAGATGGGTTTCGATTTTGTTGTATTTGTGATGTAGGCTTGCTGGTTGAGCAATGATTTTTATATAATCTGAAAATAGAAATAAAAATAAATTATTAATTATTTAATTTAGTTATTTATTTATGAAATACTATTTATCATTAACTATTGGTTTGTGTAGACTTTATTTACTAAAATTCAGGATCAAATAATTATCATGGAAATATAGCATAATAAATTATTATTATGGCAATGCTGTAAATAAATTATCTATCATGTGTCGAACTTTTGAAAAATTAACTATGCTAATCAAGAAGATCTTCTCTGGATAGTTCATCAAAAACAAAATGTAGACCAACATTCGTTTTGTAAAAATAGTTACAGCCCGAGAATAAAAGCTTTAACGAGATCACTTAGAAATTTTTTACGAGAAAGTTGACGTATATTAATGTAAATTCGAATAACCAAAGAACCTTTCAAGATGGTGGTCAACCGGCAACGAAATTAACAACACTCTTAACCATTTTAAAAAAGCAGCATATTAAACTGTCTGTGAGTCTATCAGAGTTAGCACTTTTTGATATTCTCTTCTTGCCCATTATATGTTCGTAAGATGAGTAGGAAAAACCATAGATTTGTTTAAGAACGCAGAAGTCGATTTACATTCGATTGAATTTCATCTAATAGGATTTTCTAAATCGTAGCAAGTTGCTATAGATAAATTAAATAATCACCTGATGTGATGAACAGAATCAAGTTTTTGGATAGGGTCACACAATATTTTTTGAATTTGTTAAATCCGCATCTGGTGCCCATAATATTTAGAGATTAGAGATGAATTTCGCACACTAAAAGTACTTTCCACATTTATTGATGTAATTTATTCAGTTCTGTTTACTAAAGTGCATCAAAATTGGTCAAAAAAGTTTTGCAGTATACCTTGTAAGTTTACCAGAACGGGTAAAGTGACAAGAATTGCAACACAGTTTGAATGAAAATAATTTCCTTATCATTCGCAGCTATATACGATTCTACAAGTAGAACAATAAATCCCGGGAGTTCAGTTTTACATCATTTAGTATCTGCGGGAAAAATTTATTTTAAATATCTGTATGGGTTTTCCTTGTTCCAATTGCTGATTTTGTTGAATACAGCAATTTGAACCTGTAATCTCCAAAAAAGTTGTCACTTTAATATAACACTAATATTCGGGTTTTCCAACAACCCAGTACCCTGAAAATTTAATAAAAACACATTTATGAATAACTGTTTTCAGTACCAAGTCCGTCCCGTTGTCCTTAACTATACTTAAGATAATAATACACTATCACAAAAAAAATTATTAATTTTTTTTGCTATATATTTTTTAGACCGAAACACTTTTAACTCTGTCACAGTCTTCTATATAGCCTTTGTGTCAACAAGACACATCTAGGTGTGTATTTGAGTTTGTTATTGTAAAAATAAATGAAAAAGAAAATTTCTGTTGCACTAAGATTTTCAGTAGGCGCTTAAATAATTTAAATTAATAATGTTAAAAAAAAAGGATAAACAACATCCTATAAACAATAAGAAAATGCCCAGGTGTGTACTACAAAAAATTATTTACAATGTCTTGTATTACGAGCAATAAACTTTATAAATCAACAACATTACAGCACTACAGGCCAAAGTTGACTCTTTACTGCAATCTTTTGCAAGATCTTTTAGACCGTATTTTTTTTAAATTTTAATCAGCCCACGAAAAGCAAAATTACTTGTTGATCTACATCAATGAAATGCCATCTGACAAAAATGATTTTACCCAAACGAGGATGCCGGTTTCAATACTAAATTTTTGACTTTGTTCGAAATGAGTAAAATGGTAATATTGTAAAGCAAGAAACTATCCAACCAGAAACAGATTTAAACGATGATGACACACAGACGAAAATGTTGACGAAAACTCACTTTTTCCTCCAAAATAACATCAATGATTTTTATATCAACTTAACAACCCATCACTATGATAGGACTGTAGATCGTTTTAAAAATAAGCTAAATATTACCCACTAATATTACTCAACAAAAGGCATTCAACTAAAAGCAATGATTAAAGATGCATAATGTATCGATATTTTGTAATTCATATTATTATTGTTACTTGGAACAGGCCTATACAACTTTGGTAATGGACCCATTGTTGTTTGACACGCTTCCTAAAAATAATTTTTTTAACTTTAAAACTTTCAAAAGATTATCAAAGGTCGGATAGTCTTCTCCGTTTGAATCTTTAGTCCAACTACTTTTCCAATTGAACATGAACTATAGCCTTCCAAACGTCTCTAGGCTTAGTCTGGTAGCAAAAAGCCCTTCGATACCGGATTCCTTCGTCAGCATCTTTACTGACCTTTCTGAATAATTTACTTTCTTTAGGAATACAACCTTGATCTATTAACCTTTGAACTAGAGTTTTAATTAAAATCCTAAAGGTATTTTATACGTCTAGCTTAGTTCCTCCCATGCTTTAATATAATTTGCGTTAGCTATTGTAATATTTAGAATGACCTTCGGAAAAAGGCTTGACATGCCAAATGAAACAAAAAGGTTGACCGTAATTTTTTATGTTATGAGCTTTCATGCAACCACAAACATGGATTAGTATGTCACTTTGGAATAATACAAATTAATTTAGATCTTGCCTCTGTTAAGACTTTTATTTAACGTTTAATCTTGTCACTGGTATTTTGTCATATTCTAAACGTTAAATAAATTGTAACATTTTAAAGCGTAACATTAACAAGTTTAGCTAATCCCACACCTTAAAAATTAATTTAAAAAAGTGCAATAAAAGCATAATTCACTATTTATTATTAAATATAGGAAGCACCAGCCAATATGTATAAAGCATAAGGAAACATATATGCATAGCAAAAAAAACTGTTGTTTGTCTCTAACTTCAAAAAGCAAAGTTTTTTCTATTGAGTTTCATCTCAAAAGTGTTGTAACCGTAAAAAAAATTATCATAATAGATTTTGAAGAAAAAAACTCAGTTTTATTTACAACTACTGTGTTTGTTATCTTAGTTATAACGTGGATATATGATCATAAAGTTATAAATTTGATTTTTAGTTGTAAGGTAAACTTTTGTTTTTCCTCATCCTAAAAATTTGAAAAAACTGCTTAAATTTATATTTTATGTAATTATTATTATACAGTTATAACTGTTAGTTTTACTACTACGATAGTTATAAACTTAATGATTATAGGTTTTATTTATGATTTAGATATTATACACACACATTTATGTACACAAACTCAAATATAAATATTTCACCAATATTGGAGTTTTAATTATGATGATTTGCGCAGAGCATTTTATGATACTGTTAGAGGTAAGAGTGGAAATCATCAAAAGTTCGAAATTTTTGGCAGCATTGAAAATTTAACTGAAAAAATTAAATAGACTGCTTTTTTTCTTACTGATTGATAACCAAAATTAATTTCAAAACAATTGAACAAGAGTAATATGCTTTAGTGTAATTAAAACTCCAGGTGATTTTAGAGTTTTGTACTTTTGACTAGTTTACACAGATTTATATTTATATATATAAATATATATATATATATATATATATATATATATATATATATAAATATATATATATATATATATATATATATATATATATATATATATATATATATATATATATATATATATATATATATATATATATATAATATGCCAAATTTTATAAACTAAATAAAATAAATTAAAACATGCTTCCGTTTAAGATGGCAGGAAAACATTATATAATTTAATTTTTCGGGAAAAATCTTTCGTATATTCATCGTTTCCTTCGCACCAACCGACAAAAAGAAACATCATTTCCTTTAGTTAAAGGGAAAAAAATATTTATCTAATTAAATTTTGATTTAATTTAGTTAGCTAATAAGAAAAATAAAAAAAAATATTAAATTTAGCATCGCGCCATTTAATTTTAATATTCTGTATAATTTCGAAATGAAAAACTTTAAGATTTGAAAATGTTACATTTTACTAAATCAATCAAAAAATATGTTCAACCTTTTTAATTTTAATTTTAATTTTTTTATTATTTTATTATAATATTTATTGAAATGAAAAGGGTTATTTATATTCAAATTATTCGACTGGAAAAAGTTTTTCCAAATTTTTCGGGAAAAAACAAATAAAATAAAAAATTTACTTTCTGAACTTTCATGTTTCTTGAAATTAGTAAGTTTTTTGTTCGAAACAGAATTTTTTTATTTTCTTTATTCTTGATTGAGCTAATTTGCTGTGTGTATATGTTCGCAGAATTTTTGATCAAGTATATGAGGCTAGCAAATTCTTGCGATTTCAATATAAATTAGACTTGTATATGTATACGCACAGACTAATGCTTTACTAATAATTAAATATTATTCATAAAATATTTTAAATAAAAAATTAAATTTGCAGAGGAAAAATGCAATTGGCTCACTGTTAATTTTTCACTTTAATTTCTTTTTAAATTCATTAAAATAAACAATACATTGCCGCACACAGCAGTGGCTTGGATAAAGCCCATTTCTGTTTTCAAATCTCAACTGAGACGATAAATCCTAATCATTTTACTTCCTTAATCGACTACGATCAATTGAGTTCATGACCATAATTATAACACTTACTATGCTAATACAAGGAAAATTATATTTTCCACACCAGTATAAATGTTTGATTTAATCCTGTTTAGTACTAGCTATTATACAGTTAATATTAGCAGAATTGTTTTAAGAACTTACGTGAAGCATTTGGTATTGTCAATCAAGTTATCGATAAAATACAGTTTAATCGCCTAGAGTGCTCTCAACCCTTGTGTTTATACCCCAAAAATTATAATCTAATACACACCCGACCCACCCGGGTGGCCAGGTATATTTCTTCATTTTCCATTGTGTTGTATTTAAGTATTTTGATTTTAACGACAAAACCACTTCTTCTGATTATACAGCTAAAGATGGAACATTATGGCGGCGAAACACTCCGCAAAGCGGCTAACATTGAGGCATAATATTTTGTAAATTTAAAATGTAGGCCCTCTTGTTCGAAAAATATGTATTTTCTTTGAAGTAATAGGTCACATTATAATCAGAGAAACTAATAGGAAGACCAAAGATATATACGAGGCAAATAATAAAAATAACTAGAACAAAACAGAGAAAAAGGGACGAGGAAAAGCTTACTTAGCCATACTCATAAATGTAGTCGTTCATCGTTTAAATAATGAGCATGCGACAGTATTATGGGCAACTAAACATAAACATGCTGGGTGTAAAAAACCAATTTATCGCTGAAGTGGTATGTTCTACATAAAGTTAACCTAAATTAAATGAATGTACGAAAATACAAAAACCTATATGAATTGCAGCAAAAAAAGATCTTATATTTTGTGAACTGGACACCCGGGTGGCCGCGGGTATATATTATTTAGGTAACAAAATGTTTTTGCGAATAATTTGGCCCAAATATAAAAAGTTTTCAAACTTCCTGTAAAAAACGATAAATTATATCCAAATTGAGGATGTCAAGGGTTTTGACCCAATTTACTAACACCCAAATTACGGAATCCTTCAGCATTTAAAATCGAAATAGCCGAGTATACACACAGGATTATCACAAGAGTGATACTTGTAGCCGGATATGGTTTATTAGTTTTGCATAGAAATTTAACTAAATCCGATCCATATACATTGGAGTTATATGGATCTTAATATATGATCCTATACCTAGATCTTTTTCTGAACCAGAAACTTTATTTTCTGGATGCTGGTTAATTTTAATAAATTCCCTATCCTCCTTACCTTTGTTGCTTCGAACGCAATATAGTTTATTAAAGAGAAGAAAGTAAAATCCACTTTACCTCTTTGTTTATCTGGAACACGTTTTATATTTTGTCAAACACATTCATACAATATACATAAAAATTCCATAGTGGATCCAATGTGGATCTTATAGTCTTAGTTAAATTTCTGAAAAATAATGCCAGGTTATATGCGGTTAATATAACATAGAAGTTTATAATACCCATTTTAATCGTTATACAAAATAAAACATAATTGGGGTCCAGAAAACTGATAATTGTTAAAGGTCCTTGCAATCCTGGAGCTTAACTATATAATTTACAGAAATAATCAGAACTACCAGTTTTTTGTTGAAGACAATTCACCTGCGGTCTCATTATTTTTGCTATCAGAATCATATTTGATCTTAAAATCCCCACGGTTGTAAAAACTTAAGTTTTGCATTTATTTCGCAAAAAAATTTATAAAAATTTTTCACTGAAATTGGCATAAATATGACTAAACGGGTTCATTGATTTACATAATTTGAGTCCCACTTATCGCCCATAGAATAAATATTGATTTATAAGTACTATATAAGTACGATTTATAAGTACTATATTTCTGTGACAAATAAATCTGCGGATTTCCACCAGTTTTGTGAGCAAATGACGAAGGAAAGTTCATAAAATTGCTAATAGAAGATCGCATGCTTTAATTTATTTCATATAAAAAGTCCTTTGCCAAGCAGTTATAAACTCTAGGTCTTTCATGATATTATAACGTCCCGAATTGTTGACAATTTTTTTTTGCTCACTAACCATTAGGAAACGATAATTAGCTTGTGGTTTGCAATTATTAGGATTATTTAGCTCTCAATTGCTTAATTGTTTAGATAGTTTTTCACACCCACGGAGAGGTGAGGTAATTTAAATTTTTAAAATTAGTCCAATTTAATGGTTTTATTTAGGGTGGTAATCATCATTGATAAAAAAAATTATTATTCTTATAATATTATACTTCAACACCCTTTACACTTGTCGTAAGAGCGCGATTAAATATTTATAGATCACTAGGAAGACCACATCTTTCTAAAAGTATATTGGAAAGAAAATGTTAACAAAAGAAAAAATTGGATACCGCCTAAACGGTATATAGATCTCAGTATGTTGAAAAAAAAATGTTGCCAGGAGAACTGCTAAACAAATATGTTAAGTGTGGTCTGAAGACGGTAATCGCATGACAGCTAAAGTCCTAAGACTATTAAAACTTAGTAATTAAACACTTTAAAGGAATCACTGTCACAAGTTAATGATGAATTTATCAAAATCGTCTACTTAAAAAGGATGGTGGGGCCTGTGTGAGAATTTCTAAAGAAAAAACTCATGTGTTAGCGGATAATAGCTTGACGTACGAACGTCAAGCTATTATCCGATTAGTTATTACAAGAATTAAAAAAAAAGTGAACAGTAACCTGAATGTTAAAAAAGCCCGAGAGTATGACTTATTTATACTTGCTTAACCTTTAAGTCTCTACCTGATAAAGGATTTTGTAGCTATTAAATATTACAAATGAGACATTTTGGCTAAAATTTGTCCGCACAAAACCTAATAAACCACCTAACGATAAAATTTCAAACAGGCCTATTTTTTGGCTTATCAATTCTAACCTTTTTTAGATAATTTATGAGGTCATAAATCTAATTCTTTCACATCAATTTTGAATCAAAGGAAAGCATTGTACTATAGAACAAGCGCCTAGGGCTACAAACATAATTTAAAGTACGTTAAATTGTAAAAAAGTATGCTCAAATATCTTCTTGAACTTCGTTTAAGTATTTGATAAAGTCTGACTCAGTGGTCTGGAATACAAAATTTATAGATATCTGTATGAGGCAATTATATGACGTATAAAAACCTTATGTCTCCCAAATTACATTTTCAAGTAAAATAAGACGATAAATACTCTGAACTAATACTAATAAAGTGTTGGAGAATCAAGGTTATTAAGGTGAAATCCACTCATATTAACCTTAAAAGACTAACAAAGCTGAATACCTAGGCATGACTCGATAAATACTGCAAGCTTTAACCAAACAAATAGAATTATTAAAACTTTATTTGAAAGAAAAAATTGGTGTGGAGAGCACCGTCTCAAAATTTCTAATCTATTTATGTTACTGAAATTTGATGAACGGCAATTGTTCACCAAATTTGCAAAAATATCAAACATCCCTAATATATTTGTCTCTCTGCCATCTTAAACAAATAAAAAATGTCAACGAAATATTTATTTTGGTCATATATGACCTAAATTCAACTAAAAACAGACACAACTTTTTAAGCTGAGACATGACTTTTGGTTAATAAAAATACCCAAAATATTCTGTTTACCAACGAAAACCTAATCAATTTTGTTGGTTTCAAACTGAACTCATCACACCAAAATATGGTGACATTTTATTTACCTTTAAAATTGAATCGTGCTATTTTGTGTATGCTTTCCTAAATAACAATACAATTTTCCAAATTCATAACATGTATAATCTGTTCAAACATTTCAACAACAAAACGAATTGCGGTCGGTACATGCAAAATAATAATTTGCGCTGTACACTCTTTGTACCCTGCGTGTGTGTGTGTGCTTAATACCATTAGCATTCTAATCACTTTTCCAAAACAGCTGATAACAAAACAAAACAAAAATTAAATTTCGAACACACATACTGTGTAATTCAATTTTGGTTTAGCTCGAAAATCATAAAAAAAAATTTTGTGTGCTCGAAAATTCTTCATATGACGACTAATCATTGAAATATGATAAAAAAGCTCAACGTTTCAGTGGTTCGTTGTTTTATTTTTAATTTAATTCCAAAAATTCACACATTGATGATTGCCGTCTCTAAATATAGTGCGAAACATATAAACACACACACACACAAAACGTACTATACTTTTTTTATTTTAACCTAAAAAAGCATGATTTACGAATGTACATATATATATATATATATATATATATAATTAAATATATATATATATATATATATATATATATATATATATATATATATATATATATATATATATATATACATATATAGAGAGAGAAGAGGTTGGGTTCAATTATAACCTGTCATGCTATATAGATAATAAATAAAAAATAAAAAAAATTCAATTTTGCGTGGAGCTTTTTCATGTTCATATAAATTTTATGTTTTCTGTACACAAAAAATACTTCTTTTGTGCTTTTTTGGATTTTTTGAATATGAATAATTCATGTACAAGGAATTAATGTGTATAGTAGAATATTAAAATTGTGTTTTGACGTTATACATTTTTCCATTTTTTTCGATACAGAAAAGCTCATGGAAATTTGGTTTGTATATATACATATATAAAATGAGAACTTAATATACCACGACGATGTGTGTCGACCAAAAAAAAATGTTTATTACAAATTTATAACCAAGTTGAATTAATATATAAATATGACGTATCGGATTACGGGTTTTGAAAACAATAATTTTAACCGCCATTAATTCTGTTCCGCGCTTTTTTATTATAATTTAAATTTTTTGTACAGTTCATACCGAACATAAATAATAATTCTCTTGTCTAAGAATTTCAACAATTTCGACTCGAGTTCTTTTTTTTTTGCTATTTCATTGTTTTTAAAAGCCATATCGCGCGCTCTCAGCAATAAAACTTTGCTGTCCCAAAATAAAAATAAAATTAATTAGAATAATAGTTACAATAGAAATTTTGCTACATTGCCATGAACCCTTATATACAGCTCTATACTCGTAAATATATACTCATGTACTATTGATATTCCAATCCCCGAAATTTTTGATTGTATTCCATGTAGTATTGTTATAGTCTTACAGAAAGCTTACATATAACCGTTTGGTATTCTTCCCGCATATATTTGTATATATACACACGCAAAATACGAATCGACCGCACAGATTTTTATTTTCATTCCTCATTAAAATGTATAAGAAATAGTCTGAGCATAATATTCCAGCATGATATTGAAATGGGAGGAGGGAGCGCAAGGCAGGACAACAAAACGGAACAAACACACAAAAAATATATAAAGAAATCACGAATATAATGAAAAAATTCTTATCCTTATTATTTTTGGTCCATCCACAAAAAAAAAAAAAATAAAAAATAAAGAAAATTCATGAAAACCATTGTGTTGTGAAGGAAAATAAAATTTGTATTTCCTTTAATTAAATTCTTCTGCTTTAAAGAAACATGCACACATAAAAAAAATTTGTAAGATGGAAATTTTTGTGTGAGTCTACGAGATAAGATTAACAACAAATGAAAATTTAATTATTGTATGGTAAATCGGGACGTGTGGTCCGCATATAGTGATTTTTAATCTTGGCGAAAGGTGAATCGGTAGTTATGATGTTAAATATTTCCATTCAAATCGAAAGTTGCTTTTGATGCTTGCCAGTATACAATGGATTCAATTTACAAATGAGGAAATTTACCTAAACTATAATTTTTTTGTTTTTTGTTTTTTGTGTTTTAGAAACTCAATTAAGTACCGGAGGTTCCAGTACAATTTTAGTTTATAAAACTCACCCTTATCAACAGCATTTCATGCTAAAGCTAATCCTTTACTGAGATCTTTTACAAGCCCTTTTAGACCATAATTTTTACAATTGGTGTTCGATAACTGATCCTTACTCGTATTAATATTATAGAAATTGCTCAAAATATTTTATGGCTTGGAGTCATATGGAATCGAGTTTCAAAACTGCAAATACGCCCTTTTGAACCCAAACAATAATATATTTTGAGCAAAATGTAAGTTCGAAATTTCAACATCCTTCCCGCTTTTAACAGATCACGTTTATTTTTATATTTGAATATATTTATTTGAATATATGAGGAGAACGGCTACTCCAGTTATCGTTATGTTGAATTCCTCTTGGCCGCTTTTATTTTAGGTAGTCGAACATTGCTGGCCTTGCCTGATGAACGAAGCCACTATAGTTTTATTTATTCAGTATTGCTTGTTAGTTGTAGTCTCAGAACCGTCTATGACATTCCAGTAAGTTTCTTACAGATTTTAGTTTAAATTTCCCATAACCCACGGAAGTTCTGTGCTCGAGGTGAAAAGAACATTTAACAGTGATTTTACATTTCAAAGTTTGTTAGCCATTCTTAGAAAATTTGTGACTTTATCGGAATGTATTTTTGTAACTTAACCTTGAATCGCGTTGAGTTTTTAGCACCCGAACGAATGGTGGTTGTCCGTATAATGAGCGTATAATGTAAGGTTTTGAACCGACAATACAATTGTTCTACACTTTGCCGATATCCTTTGGATTTTAGCTTGATGTTCAAATTTTGTGAGAAACTAACATTTTTCGAAATTCCTAAAAAAGTTGCTCTCAAATTGACTGCCTTGATCAGTCATTATTTTTGATGGAATTCCAAAACATTAGATGTATAGAAGCCATTTGAAGGAGGCAATGAATCAACTAAATCTTTTTGAATACATATTTTCAATCCTCTCTAAAGGTAATTTAAATCTTCCGATTTTGGACCGAATAAGTGGTTGAACTCTGGCTCTCTGGCTGTCTGTTTTTGTTTTGGTCCAAAACCTGGTGTCAATATCCATGTTTGACCACAAATATTTAGTGGATACTAATGTAAGAGTAGTCCGAACTCCTGAATATGATAAATTGTGTAATTGGTCAAATTCGGCTTTGCGTATTGTTTCAGAGATTTGTTGATCCACTCAAGTAGACCTTTCCGACCAAATACAACCTACAGTTTCCATTTGTATTCTCGCTATGGGGTTTATTGCATAAATGGTTCCCTATTATGCACCTTGCGCATGCGATTAGTTTTTCTATACATCTAAATTGGCAAGTCAAATTTTTATTATTTTATCTATGTCAAGTCTTCTTGTAGTATGAGTGATAATGTTACTGTTATCCTTTATAAACCGGATACCGTTTGTAAATTGGAATACATATAGTCTCAATGACGGTGATATAGACTTCGTTCTGCCTTATAGATGCCGTCCACAAAGTTTGTAATCAATGAAAACAGATAATATTCTACCTTCAACAAATGCTTGATAGTTTTTAAAGGCGCTTTAAATTGCTCGTGACTCTCGAACAAAAGCTGAATATTGAATTTGGATTCTTTCGCCATCTTGCTCGTGACTCTCGAACAAAAGCTGAAGGGTACCGTTTCTATACTATTTTAATACTCTGAAGTTATACTACAGTGTCAATTATCCACGGAAATGCACACTATAAGCCAAAGCAGATTAGCTCAAGTTACTTTGCCAAAAGTGTAATAAATCTGTGCTACAAATTTACCGCTCACATGAATTTTTGTATTTTAAAGGAGCGAAAATTGAAGATTAAGTGAAAATTTGAGACTAACCATCAGATGTCATAATCTCTCACGGCAGCAAACTTATCTACTAATAAGACCTGCAGAATTCTGGTCATCTAAATATGTCTCCACGCACTCATTGCTGTAGCTTGTTGTTTCATAGATACTCGATTTGCCACAAATACTTTTCAAATGGACTCTGTTTTTATCCATTAAAAAACTATCTTTGAATTAGACCAACAATATTTTGAGACGATTCTTGTCTCGTTTAAGATGTCGCAATCTAACCGAAAATTGAGCTCCGACAAAAATTTAGTGCCTAAGAACACTAGCCGTGCCACAATTAAGGTTGTGGTTCAAGCAATCTTAGACTTGACGCACCATAATCTCCTGGTGATTGAATTATCATTGTGTCCATCCCAAACCACACATTTTCAAAAGGCCCTCATTACAGGTTCCATGTATTTCATTAAAATAACGGATCGTGCAATAGCTAAATAAGTACTGGTCCGTGCCAAGATAATACAATGCTGCGGCTGAAAGAAGTATAACGAATCTATAGATTTAGTTGCCATATGCAACCATGCAAGGGACAGAACATCTCTGATTGGTTTATACAAGAGTTAATTCCCAATTCAGACCTAGATTTAAAGGTATGAATTTGATGGCACACATTTTTTAATTTGTGATGTTTTGCCCAAAAATTGGACGGTTATAGAAATTGTCAAGCAGTCAGTAGAGGTTTGGCCTCAAAACAGATTGCAAAGTGCAAATTTTCCAAGTTTTAGTTTATGTCACCAAGTTTTAGTTTATGTAGTTTATGTTGATTCTTTTATGTCAGTAACATTTTCTTTTTCTAATTTGTACACAACAGGAAAAACTTATTAAAATAAAATCACTGTTTGGCATCTAAAATATAGCAACCAGGATTTTCTGCCTCATCATGTTAATAGTCCTATGATTTAACAAGGACTCTAAATCCAATTATCATAAGCAAAATATCTGTCACCAAGTAACATAATTTGGAAATACCTGGAAGGATATTTAGGTAGTTGAGAATCTAAACAGATGTTTCAGTTTAAAGAGATAACAAAAAAAAGTGAAAATCATTTGGAAATTCGCGTACTCACTTTTATGTTCATACCTAGATCAATATTAATCTATAAACTCACTCTATTAGTGGTACTACAACACTTTTTTAACTTTAAATTTATTTCTCCAGCATATTCACAAGCCATATAAACTTACGGAAAGCATCGTATAAAAAAAATGACAAAAAAGCTTTAAAAGATTAGTTTTCTTAGCTTTTCATTTTCATTTCAAATATAATCTACTGTACACTCAACACAATAGAAATAATACTGCAGCTTTTGTTTGTCATAGTTGAAGATGGCTTCTCGTACTATTTCGCCGGATATATACTATTCGATTCAATTTATAAATTTTAATGAAATAAAAAAATCTGTAGAATGCAAGTGCTGCCATACAGTACATTATTGAACTACTGATAGGGAGTAAATGAAAAATTTTGTATTGTTATCGTAATTGGTACATGGAGTACCTAACAGCAGTAGACTTTTTTTATATTTTTATATTTTTTATTTTTATTTTTTTTTTTTCAAGAATGAAAAACAGAAATTATTACAGCTATAAATTTAATATGTAAGTAAAATATTACGTAGAGAAATGCATTCGAGAATGGTGCTACATATCCTATATCGAATTGTAAAATTTTTTTGAAATAAATAAAACGAATTTAATAGCCAGAAGTTAAATTATTACCATAAACTCTTAATTGAGTTCTGTTGGCATACGAAGATGCATAGAACGATTTGTACCGTACGTTTTTGTCTAGACACGATTGGTGCACAGCAGAAATTAGTTTAAAAACGAGTACAGTATTTAACAGTATACAAATGCATATTTAAGTCACATTTTGACCACGATATATTTTTAATTTTATCGTTTCGAAAATTTAAATGTGAAAATCTAGTCAATTAAAATCATATTTTATGCATAATTTATGTAGTTTTCACAACATAAATACCATTAATGTGAAAATTCGTTTTTAAATATGAGGGTATGTTCGATGCGTTTCATTGATCGAGTGACGTAGAAATATCGATTTTTTGCAATCTGAGAACAGTATAAGTAAAAATTTGGCATATATTATGACAACCAGGAAAAAGCAGTTTGTTTTCGTTCCAAAAAACAGCAATCGACTTTCAAACTAATCCTCTTACAAATGGTAGTTCCTTTTTTATAGATCTCTGCGCTTCCATTTAGGATTAGCTTATAACGGCGGTGGATGTTATGTCATTATTTTAATTATTCAGATTTGGATGTTGTGCAAAGCAAAGCTCAGTTTCGATCTGATGAGGAATTTAGTTAAAAATTAATTGTCATCTCATGAAGCCATGGCGACCGAGTGCTATGTGTAAATGCTATTTTACGCTCTATATATTTATGTACAGTGTACATGTAGCTCTAGTGAATTATATGAATGTGCACGAAATATCTGAATATTTTTTGTGTATGTGTAGCGATGGTCGCTACAAGCTTACTAGATGTGAATTCACTAGCAAACCCTGCGAGGCAACGGGAACTGAGATTTCAAAATTTTGTAAACATATCTATTTAGATATCGTGAGTCCTCTTTCCTCTTTTAATGTATACACTTATTGGTTAACCTGTGTCGATCGAGTTAACCAAGCTTTCAGGATGGAACCGGATCCAAATATCCTCTAAAAAGTTAAAAACATACTTTAAGCCCGATGTAACATTCTGCATTGGAGATTCCCAGAAACGAATAGTTCTACATACTATGCGAGCTTACAGTAAAGGAGGATTTAAAATGGTGACGTCAGAATCACCGAAGTACAACGAAGTATCTGTATGTGCCGTTATTTTATTATTCAGATTTGGATATTGTGCAGTGCTCAATTTCGATCTGTGTTGGTTTATCGGCAAATTAAACAATACAATTATTTTCCGAAAATCATTCGCGTTTTTCATTTGTTTTATGTCTTGTTTGTAAGATCCGTATGTATAAAATGGAATTGTGAATCAAAGGAACTCACTTTAGTTATCGAAAAGACCTGACATATTTTTTTAGTTGAACTTGAAATGATGTCAAAATCATGACAGGTCATAGGTACAAGCAAAGGTACAAATAAAAAATTAAAAATTAATTTTGGATACATTTGCGTAGTAAGCGCCCATCACAGACATCGATAAGTGAGTTCACCATTTGATGTTTTTTTCATCTCTTTGGACTGAAGTTGTGAAATTAAATAATCTGACATCCTTTTTAAGTTGTTTCCAAAACATGATCTAATTTCTTTGAACTGACATGTTAAAGTGGATATCACATTGACCAAAGATTATTCATCACCATATGTGCGCTTACTATAAATTTAAAATGAAGCCAATCACACTGTGGTTAGTTATCGTCGTCCAGTTTTACTTTTTACAGCATGTTGCCAGTGCACAAGTATAATTTCGATATTTCATTCACCGTTGCATAAAAAGTAAATTTGCTGATTCCTATCGTACCTAAAATTTACTTATCGTACCAGTGTAACTAACAAACAAGTATAGTTTTGTATACACTGAGAAAAATTATAAAACTTTGTTTTAAAAATTTCTAATCTTTAACAAAAATCATTTGAATTAAATGAAGTGTCTTAATTATTAAATAAATTTATTATTTGTTCCAAACAATCATATTCTTTATTTTATATTGCGCGTAAAATTAATTCGCAAAGAACTTAAATCATTTGAATCAAAAATATTTTACTTTAATCTAAAAATCGAAATGATTGTATTCTTCAATTTAAATGAATATTTAATTCTTAAAATTCAAGTATATCATCATAGTTTCAAATATAATTACAAAAGTAAGAAATATCTTTAAATCAAAAGAAAAAATTTTATGGTGAAATTAAATAAATTTTTATTTCTAAAGATTTAAGTTCTTATTTTCCGTTTTGCATAAAAGGGATCATTAAAATATTTGAATCTTTTGAACTAAATAAAATTTACTTTAATTTAAATTCCTTAAATTTTTCCTTAAATTTAAATGATTATTTAAAACTCTTAAATCGTATTATTATTTGATATTTCGTTTATATTCGTAAATAATATTTCTATTGTGTTAAATGCGTAAAACATTTAACTGTAATTCTTACCGTTATAATACTCGTTTTGACTTATGATGAATTAATGATAATTTTATTTAGTGCAACGCCATCAATTGAATCGATTAGTCGTCTATTGTGTTATCTTTTATTTCAAATAAACCGGTCAAAAATAGTGATTAAAAATCTTTAAATACTATTAAATAGATATATTAGATACTATTAAATACATTAAATACAATATTAAAACATATTAAATACTTTAATACTGTCAAAATTATAAAAGTGCAAGAAATTTTTTTTTATTTGTTTAATTCGGATTATGCACATTACCAATTTCAAGGTTAGTATTTAAGTGTACAAAACGTGGTTTATATAAAACAAGTGCTTTCACATAATATTCGTAAAATCCATACTACAAAATGTCATCGAATAATGGGCAACATGGAAATAATGTCTATAGTACAAGTGATTGTACCATTGAATTTGTACCGTTTTCTGTACTACCAAACGAGGATGATCTCGCGCGATATGAAGAATTTAAAAACCTGGTTTCATCGTGGGGTCTTTCACAAAAAACTATACATTTCTTGGTAATCACTCATGAATGTACAATCAAAACATTGCAAGTTATGGGACTGGATTGCATAGATGAGATGTTTGAAAATTATCCAAAAGGTGAAAAATTCATATTTAAAGAAGCTCTGAGAAAATGGCGTCTAGAAATGGTAAACAAATACTAATTAAATTTTAGAACATCACATATCAAATTGTTGCAATCGATTGTTTTTCTACTTAGAACAATCCTCTACCAGAATCGAATGTAACACGATCTTTGAATAGCAGAGTACTGGAATGGATTGAAAATCAAAGTTCAACATCAAGTCCAATACAAAGTGGATCATTTTTTGCCGAACATAGGTATCACATATATGTTTTATATAATTCGAAATATGGATAAATTTTTAGATAAATTGTAGCATAACTGTGTTTTAAAGAAATTACAAAATCTTCGATTCATACTAATGAATTAAACTAATAATTATTTTAAAGTTTATTATTAATCAAGAAAAAAATCAAAGTTAAATTATACTTAAATACAACATGTGCTTATGATTTTTTACTTATTGAAAATAAATTTTAAATTGTTATAGTGTACGGGTACCAGTTGGCGACAAATATAATATATTGGCTATTTTGGAAAAATCAATTAAAGGACGCTTGGTGATTGATTATTATAACTGTAATGATTTACATTTAGATTCAAAACATCGCCAGTATTTAATACATTGCATTATCGATCATTATATGTCGCTAAATATTAGATTACACTCAGCGGATTTTGAAATTTTATCAAAAAATATATCAAACATCTTTAAGTCCGAATATCCGGTAAGTCATTAAACCTACACAAATTTTTGGCAAGATTAATAACTTTTTCTATATTTTGTTTTAATTATAGAATGAATATTACTCTCCACGGCAAGGTAAAAAAAAACAAACGGGAAAGCTTGTTGATAGGTACAGCAACCAATGTTATGGCACAAAATTTTTAAAATTATCCACAAATACCATCAATCAAAGTTTACAAACTACTTCGACTACTGATTGCTTCACCTCAGGTGATTTGATCATAAAAAGGCAAAACACAATTTTTTTAACAAAATATCTTAATCTATTTATTTAGAAACGTATTTAGAGAATAGAACTTGGCTAAAATCAAATATTGAACCATGGAGCTTAGTTTGTGAAAAATGGCAAGAATCAGCAAATGTTCGAACAACAGAATTTACTTTATCTATCAACAAAAATATTGCTGAATTTTTAACTGAGTGGCCATCATATAAACACCACTTAGGCTATGAATTGGTAATTGTATTTATCTACTATTTTAAAATTTGTTTTTATTTCATTAATTAATCTATTCCATAATGACAAACGTTATTTCATTGCAGATTGATATAGATTTTGAATTTAAATTTCAACAAAAAAGTGAAATTGCTAAGAGTAAAATAGACCGATTGATAAATACATGCCCATTAATTTTAGAACCTTTAATTAAAGACAAGCAAAATCGAAATCTTTTAAAAGATTTGACTGAAAATACAAATTTAAACGAAGGTAAGATCATTACTTAATATTTTTAAAACAGCTTTAATTATATACGGGCTTTATCTAAGGTTTCATTTTTATTCACCAGACGCACGCGATATGATTAGTTGCTTATTGTTACATGCTGTAATTCAACCAAAGAGAATTAGTCAAAAATATAAACCAACAATAACTGACGCACAGGAAGATTTTGTAATTTTTTTGCAAAATATAAATGAACTGGAAGGAAAATTAGAACAAATCAAACAAAAAGGATTTACTTTGCAGCCGAAAATTGTAGTAATTGGGACCAAATGGGAAAAATTGGATGAAATTTTTATAACTTACGAGGGAATCAAATACAAATGCGGTTCGTTTCGTAAATGTTTAATGACTCTGATAAAATTATCATTTATATTTAATTTAGAATACTCCGTTCTTAGCAAGGAAGTTTGGTACTTTCTGCAAGAATTTTTGTTTGATATAGATTCAAAACACCCGAACATTAAGAAATACTTAGGCTTATTCGAATAACCACTTACTATTATACTAATAAGTTTTCTATTTTAAACTTTATACATTTTTTTTTTATATAATATGATTGTACTTTTTAAATGAATAACCATGCTTCTCTGTTTTATATGCAAAAAATTGTTTAGTAATGTCAAAGAACTCACAGAACACTTACAAAGAATTGAAGGAACTCCTTCTATATATACATTTAATTGCATCCAACCTAACTGTAACCAGATTTTTCAAAACATATATAAATATAAATCTCATTTACAAAAACATATTAATGACGAAAAAAGTATACTTGAAGTTGAAAAGTTCAACCCAAATTTCGACAAAGTGCCACCAATAAACTTAGTGTCACAAAATGTATTTGTAACTTCGTTAGACTTACACCATCCCATTAGTAATAATGTTTCAATTACAAATGCTATTGAACCATCAGCAACAAAAGACAAATGTATCAATAGTCTCGAAAGCTCTATGCTTGAATTTTCCTTAAATCTTCATAATGAAAAATCATTGCCTAGAAATATGGTATTTCATATTCAAGAGTCTATTAAGTGTAGTATAACTTCACCATTATGCGATTATTTGCTTCCATTATCTACTCATGCATGTGTTAAATCAAAAGTTGAATTTAATGAAATTTTTAATTTTTTGGAAAACCCATTTAGAAAAATAAGTACTGAATACAAATTTTTTAAATATATTGAAAATATAAACATTTTTTCTAAACCAAAGACCTATTTAATAAATAATGAATTAGTTGAAGTTTTCGTTAATTGTACCCCATCTTTAAAGAATAGTCAAGTAGAGGCGTGCTTCCTTGATATTTCATTTCAGTTCAAGAAATATTTTGAGTCAGGAGACATTTTGAAATTAACTCTAGATAATATGAGGAGATTAGAATTGAATACCGAAATAACTAATTTTATTAATGGATCTTTATGGAAACAGAAAGTAACTCAATTTGAAGGGAAAATTGTAATTCCTTTTCATTTATATTTAGATGATTTCGAAATCAATGATCCTCTGAGCTCACATGCTGGAAAACATTCTATATGTGGAGTATATTACTCATTTCCTACCATACCTAAATTCCAAACTTCAATTTTAAATAATATATTTGTCGGTGGTTTTATAAAGGCCAAAGATATTAAAGAATACGGTATAAACCACTCTATAAGACCATTAATCGATATAATAACTACATTAGAAAAAGATGGTATAGACATTAAAACGATTAATGATTTATTTAATATTCATTTTGTTTTGGGTCAAATCTTAGGGGATAACTTAGGTCTAAATCAGGTTTTAGGGTACTCACTGTCATTTAATTCTGAATCTTACTGTCGGTTATGTAAACGAACTAAAATTCATACCAAAATCGATTTTACAGAGCATACAGAATTTTTGAGAAACAAGCAAAATTATAATGACGACATTGCAATGTTAAATATCAATAGCGCAACAGGTATAAAGGTTGTTTCATCGTTCAATGAAATTCCTTCATTTCACGTTACAGATAACGTCGCTTCAGATATTATGCATGACGTTTTTTTGGGAATTTGCAAGTACAATTTGCAAAATATTTTAAATTATTTCATTTTTAAAAAAAAGTTTGTTTCGTTACAAAACTTTAATTACAAAAAGCAAATGTTCAACTATGGGGAAATTGAAATAAAAAATATAAGTGGACCAATTGAACATAACCATATAAAAAATGGGAATTTTAAAATGACTGCACGTGAAATGTGGACCTTTTACAATTTTTTCCCTTCAATTATTGGAAACGATGTTCCACATGATGATGAAGTTTACAAATTTGTACTTCTTTGCGTTAAATTAATTGATCTGTTACTTAAGAGTAGTTATAATGAGCATAGTTTAGCAGAGCTAACAATCTTAATCCATCAACATAATAGTTCGTACGTAAATCTTTTTAACCAAGATTTAAAACCTAAATATCATTTTTTGGTTCACTATCCTACAATAATACGAAAATGTGGCCCTTTAAAATTTCTATGGTGTTTTCGTTTTGAAGCTGAAGACCAACTTCATAAACAATATGCGAGAAATATCACATCACGCCTTAATATCCCACTTACTTTAGCAATAAAAGCTTCCGTAAAATTTTCAAAATTGCTTTATTCGAATGAGTTTTTCCAAAAAGAATTTGAATTGGTAGGTAAATTATTTTACTGTCCGGATAAGGAACTAAAATATTCTGATATCATATCTCATCTAGAATCTAATCACCAATACATAAGTACTATAATTTTCCGTGGCACAAAATATAAAGTAGGCTATTTTTTTAACGAAACATCGAGTAATAAAATTATAATTTATGAAATTATTGATATATTAGTGGTACATGGGCAAATTTTTGCAATATGTAAATCTTTTAATAATCATGCATTTATTGCTCAGTTTCATTGTTATGCAATTGGTACTCCATCTAAAAGTTTAAACTTAATTAATTTTCAAGATATAGAAAGTCATCCGGTTAACTTATATTATTTAACTACAGGAGAAAAAGTTGTCAGACTTAAGGAATATATATAATTTTAGTTTTGTTATGAAGGGTTCTTTGACATATTTGTTGCAAACTGAAATTAAAAATAAGCGAAATGTTGTGATTTTATAAAATTAACTGTGATGTAAAAAATATAAACAATAAATTTAAAATGAATTAAATAATTATATTTATGTTATATTTATTTCTATTTCTGTCAAATTAAATGGAAAGGTATGTAAATTAAAATATAGGTAAGTAAAAAAACGTTGAACCAAACGGTCGAATTAAATTTTAAACTTTTAATGTTTTCTAGTTTTTATTTTTAAGAGCAGATTCATTTGGATCAATGATAATGGTTCCTTTGATCGAAAATTCTAAACTATTAACTCAAAGGATACAATTTTTATTTTTAACTCTCGTGAACTTTATTTTTAAAGAAAAACTAACTTGATTCAAAGAATTATGCATTTTCAATTAAAATAAAAATATTTTTAATTGTATAGCCCTAAGTGTTAATTTTAAGCTAAAAAATTATTTTCGATGAAATGAAATAATTTTTTTTTAACCAAATACCTTAAACTATTAATTTAAATGCCATAAGCTTTTAAGGCAAAGTTCTTATTCATAATTTAAAATAAAATGAAATGAAACTTTCAAATAAAATAGAAAAAATTTTGCGCAAAATCTATAGGCTAAAATTCTTTGATAGAAAGATTAAAATCTTTAATTTTAAGTTATATTTTTCTCAGTGTACTTAATACAGTGTACTCTTCTTTTGGAATTGCCTATTTAGTGACGTAAAACCGGTACTATAACATTTTAAGTTGTCTTAATTTATGGCAGTATCGAAAGTAAATGTTAAGTCGTCATGGTATTAAAATCGAAATTATCACAAAAATTATGAACCAAAATAAAATAAATTATATCCTGCACGTAACGTTGAATCCTTTTCACCATCCGAAAATTTTACGCGCAAAAAATTATCAGCCCCAGACATATTGATCCATGTGACGTTTATAAATACACTCGGCTATAATAACATTTTATATATAATAATACATTTATATCTTAAATCTAAGATTAAGGATTTAAGATTAAATTTATGTCGGTAAAATATTTACGAGTACGTACGACAGTTTGAGATATAGTAATATATTCGAACATAAAAGCATATAATTGAAATAAGTAAAAAATTATTTTCATTTTATGCGGTTGAAAATTATAATATTGCCAGCATCGAGCAACATTATATAATGTGTTCGAATGGAGAGTTAAAAAGCACCTTTGTACTACATTAGCATAAAAAAAGACACCCATTCTGATCCATTAAAAAGTCGTTAAAAAGTATCCTAATATATTAGATGTGTATTCAAATCTTGGTATGGGATAATATCTGTTTGCTGTACTTGATATATTGTGATCTGATTGCTTGAAATGGATATGCGTATAAAATTTTGTTTTTAATTTCGTTTGGTAATCACTTAGGGATTATTGAATTTCCTTTATAGGTTTCTTGAAATTTTCGAAACTTTCCCAAAAAAAGCTCTTTTTGGTGAAAAGACCAAAACCCAATTTGAACGGATTGTAATGATTTTCGTTGCAATAAAACCGCGATTCAAAATGCAATTGTTAATTTAACCATAAAGCCTAACGGCTTGAACTATAAAGGGTTTGTTTATTTTAAAAATAAGTAATAAGCCCTATACAAATCCCTTATTTGAAAATTTTCGTTTAGTTGGGTGACAGTGTTTAGGTTTATAATATGCTAATATGTTATATACATTAATGTTGCATATATGCGACATTAATTTAAATCGATTTTTATTTCGTAGAATGAAAATTAAATTTCAATGATTGATATACGACATTTTCAGTAAATATCATCGTTTATAAAATATAGTCATCATAATTTTGACTGTTTATGCCTGTCTAAATTCAGATTTGCTTTGATTGATATTAAATTACTTTTAATTAAAATTGATTGTTCCTCGTAAAGGCTGTATAATTAAGACAATATTTATTTATAATTTATATTGATGAAAAAAAGCTGTATACTAGAAATATGTCAACATGGTCATAAAATAGGTACCCTGTACTAAAATTCATTCGTCATACTATCTTTTTGTTTATAATGTACCAAGTGTGAGTGATTAATGATTTCATATTTTAAAATGTTCTCGTAGATTATATTATTAATCACGTTCCAGATAGATACGAGACGAGATATGAGTCGCATTCGTTTGTGGTTAAAAATCCATTAATTAACGTTATTTCATTTATATTTCGTAATACAAACAATATTAAATATGACATGAAAAAAGAAATAAAAATTTCCATCAAAACTTTTCTTTTTAAACAATTGAATTTCCACAATGTATATATGTCGCATAAAACAAATAAACCATCTGAATGATTTTCTCTATCATTTTCCAACTTCCTTATACTTCCATTTTTCATTTTAAGTTTAGACAAAGTAAGCGATATGTTCGTAGAAACCATTTTCTTATTGTAAAAAAAAAAAAACTTTTCATAATAAAAGAGGTATGGTATATTACATACTGTCGTATATAGGAATAGTACATAGAACAGGTAGATATATACATATAAACACCTTAAATTACTCCCCAATCGAAGATACAGAGTTAGTGTTTTCGTTCTGCTGCTTATCTCTCACAAATAAAATTCTGAACAATTTTGAATCATAACTTTTATTTAACGATTTACAAATGTATCAAGTATATACATACACACAATATAATATATATATATATATATATATATATATATATATATATATATATATATATATATATATATATATATATATATATATATATATATATATATACCGAGTGATTTTTTTAAGCTAGAAATGTCAAATATCTCGGAAAATAAGCACTCTACGTTAAAAATTTTCGAGATCAAAATTTAATCATTCCGCGGGGGAAATGCAATAGTGCTAAAATTAGTACCCGCTCTCCCCATTGTGGGAGGGGTGGGTTAACTTTAAATTAAAATAGAAATCCCTATTTTTTATTGCAGATTTGGATTTTCCAGCTAAAAATAAGTAAGTAGGTTAGTTAATTTTTGCAGTAATCGGCTAACCGGAAGTGGCAGAATTTTTATTTTTGTTTATTTATTCATTTTTTTTGTATATATATATATATATATATATATATATATATATATATATATATATATATATATATATATATATAATATTTACATATATTTAAGCTTTTCCTATCATCAACATGTATACAATCAATGAAAATACAGTGAAGTGAACATAAATATAAAAATGTATTGTAATCAAAAGTCAAATCACGAAGGTATTTTCACCATTTTCCATACTTTCAATTCAATACAATTTTGTGTAAATCTGGAACAATTCGCAAGAATATCTCGTTTTTATTTCAATAATCTGATACAATATCGCAAAGAAATAATAAAAATAAATTTTCTATCATCCTTCGGGTTAGATTTCCTTTGCCTCCTTCCCACTTTAGTTACATTTAGATCCGGATAGATATATTGGTATAGATAGATCGACATATTGGTATATAAAAATGCTTTGCACAAAACTTTTCGAATAAAAATAAACAGTTTCGAGATTATCTTACGACTCGTACTGAAATATTAATTGACAATTTTTCCTACTTTGCTTGTCGTGTCGTATATAGCTATAAAGAAAACATAAAATTCATGATGATACAACGATTTTGCCACAAAGTACGACAAAACTTTGTCGCATTTATATCGCATTTAAGTTCCATGTTGCTGCCAAAGTTGTTTTACTGTTAAAATCGGTAACAAGGATAGTTTTTTTTCTAGTTAAGTGTCGTCATTTTGATGAGGTGAATATTTTCATATTTTAATACATTACAAACTGGAAAGTCAAGTGTTGTTATCGCACAATGTCATCATATATTTTTTTACGGTGGTTATAAAATTCAAATACACACTATACATATAAAAATAAGGGATATATATCCAGCAAAGATGATATTCTGATAATTTCTTAGAGAATATCGTTTGGTAATGAATAATTGACATGGCACTGGCGTAAAGATATTGGTCCTGTTTTTCAAAACAGTTACGATGTAATGCACCGCATGGTGCTGATAAAATTTTCTTTATGTTTGGTAGACTGTATAGTACAAAACTGGATGAAACTGCGGATTTAACAGTCTATTAACAACAAGTTCCTAATCTCAGTTTACAAGCGTATACCGGTGTAAAACTCCGTTTCGGAATTTGATTAGTAACACTACTTGCCAAATTAGTTTATGTTTTATAAGCACTTGAATGACTCAAGTTCCATTTTCTGCATCGCACACTTGTTATCTTTTCTGCGAGCAAATCTGTCAATGGCTACCGCGGATATCTATTCTCACCAACATGGTTTTGCTTCAAGATAAATCAACAATTACCAATTTAATGATTTTTGTGCCATATTTAAGACTGGAAACCGTGGACAGGTGGATGTGATTTATCAAATATTTGAAAGCTTTCGATAAAATAGATCACGCAATTCTTCTGCGTAAATCAATTGATTTCTTGCATTCCACAAGGTAGTCATCTTGGACCATTACTTTTCATAATATTTACTAAAGACGTAGTCCAATGTTATAAGTTTTGTAAGTGTTTGTTGGATGCAGGTGATCTAAAAATTACCTTTGACTTTAAAATGTCTTTACGTTACCTATACGTTAGGTCAATGTTAGAATATGTCTCTGTAATTTAAAACCTTTCTATCAAACGCATTCTGATATAATTTTAAGCATCCAGCAGTGGTTTTTAATATATGCACTGCGACATTTACCTAATTTGAATTAGGGTTTTGTTCGTGAACCTTCCTTAAACCGTCTTTTATTTTACGTTTTTTTTTTTTTTAATTTTGATCTCTTTCTCTTGTAAGAAAAACTCACGCCTTGTTCATTTTCGTATATCTTTACTTTCCGTATTTTTTATTTTTTTGTTATTCAATTATTATTCTCCTTAGGTTTTCAATTGAATTATTTCATCTGTCAGCTGGATCAAATTTTCACCACTCCTTATTGAACTCGCATACAGCCTAAAATACTCTATGCATCAAGCCGTTCACAAAACTGTTCAAACACTTCTCCAAGTACATCTTTTATATTTATATATATTTATATATATATATATATATATATATATATATATATATATATATATATATATATATATATATATATATATATATATATAATACATAACGTAATCCTCGTAGTTCAGCAATAGTTTTAATTCAGTTTAAAACTTTTTTCATCAGGAAACGATAATTGTCCTTGGAGTATTATATATTTTATATACGACGATAGGAGGATAACTAATAAAATATAACGAAAAGTACAAAAGTTTCATAAGTTGGTTTATTGTTGGTGTTGCATATATTAAGCAGAAAAAACAAAATCATAAAAATCTAAACATGGTATAATAAATTTTACAACAGACATTGTGAATTTCTCCTAATTAAGCCTCCAAGTTTTAGGAAGGCTTAATTATTTTTGTTTAATAATATGGTAATCAAAATGCCTGATTATATGGATGATATGTTTGTTTACATTCTAGGTAATTTTCTCTAAGACAACCCATCGATTTTGACGTTGATTTTTTCATGCAAATTTGTATTTGTTAACTTCTTAAGAATTGATAAATTTTAATGGCCGCTTAGTTTATATTAACAAAATCTTAACTATATTTACTATATTTACTTATGAGGTGTTCCTTTGTTTTGCGTTTAGCTCATAACGTAATGATCAATTTTATTAGTATTAATTATTCTTCGGCTCTTCAAAGCGTCAAATTGTCATAAAATGCCTCAAATAGGCCATGGCCACAGTCCCTTGACTATTTTAATTAAGAAATGCTAAAATTTTGTAGCATCGATAGTTATTTGTGCGTAGTAATGGTATGTATACAGCATGAGAATATTAAGCATAATGAGATTTTTAAAGTCATATAGCAAATCAACATAAAAAACGTGGGACATTTACTAAATAAGCGGTAATTTTGGCCATCTTCTTATTATTTTAATAAATGTTGATTTAGAAGCCAATTAGTTCTAAAAAATGAATATCTTAAGAGCTTATGCCATAACATAAACCAGAAGAAGTTTCATTGTTGCAGTAACTTTTACTATGGCAATGTCCCACTTTGTATAATTTTTGAACTCACTATTTAGAAGTATTATCATTTCTTATAAACCTTTGTATATCCCACGAGAACTATAAAATAAAAAATAGAAATTGTAAAGTTGGACACAACTACGAAAATCCCAATGGTTTATCATTAACCAATTCTCCAAAAAACCCACAATTGTGAACGTATTACAAATTGATAAGGACCAACAGTTTTTTTTCCATATATAAAAAAAGGGAGAATAATATTTTGCCCTATTAGAAACGATTATCGAAATTGTAATAATTTTGAACTAATACGAAATCAATATATTAATGTGTACAATCTATAACATCCTCCTACAATCATTAACGTAATTCTGAAATGATTTATTCCCAAAACGTTTGCATAAAAAAAATTTAATTTCCCTAAAAAATTATGATAATTACACTCAATCTAATTAATTTTTGATTTATTAACTTTCATTACACAAAAAATTAAATCCCGAAATTACTTAATTTCCTAATAGATCAAGAAAATTTGAAAAACGAGTCGATTTATTTTTCGCGTAATACTTAAAAAACATCCCCATTCTTTTGGCAAGAATCGGCCAGTATATAAACATTTTTTTAGAAACTCCATCGAAACGAATTAAATTGAAATCACTGTAATTTATCAATTAAATTTTTTATATTTTTTTTTAAATAACTTTTTAAATAATTTTTTGTTTGTCGATTTCAACCAAAATACCATTCATTCTGTGTAAAGTTTATTTATAGGGGAGCTTTTCTATAGAAATAACCATATTTCCATGTTTTTTCGTTTATTCAAACTTAAAGTTTGTATCAAACTGCAACCCTAGAATAAATAAGCATAGAAAAGTTGCCAATAAATCGCATTGAGAGCATTTAAATTTCAAAATTATTATGCTAAATATGTAAATGCATAATGCGCTTAAATTTATAAAAAAAAATAGCGCACAAGCATATTTTATGTTCTTTTCATCCAAACCGTACACACGAACTGTGTAAAGTCGGGAGCTTTTTTACATTTGATTATTCTTTATACAGCACACAAATATTTTGCATTCACATTTGATCATTCTTCTATGATCTATTGAATTCATACGTGACATACAGTTTTGTATAGAACCGAAACGAATAAATAAAGTTTTGTAAATAATTCACAAAGTGAAAAAAAAGAAAGCTTCAAACATTCAAACAAAAAAAAAAGTTATGAAAAGGGATCAAGCTCAGCAAATTTATATTTGTATAAAATGTTAAACAACAATATATCTTTATGATTAGGTATAGATGTTAGAAAATTGCCTTTTTGTACAAAACGACTTTCATCCATTGATGTTAAAATTTAATCAATTCGCAGCCAAAAGCTTTTTTATGTTCGAGACGTGCATAGCAAAAAATGGAAGATTTTGCAGAAAAATAAACTTGCGTCTCAGTTTAAAAAATTATATTATTCTTCTCTATAATAAATCTCTAGGAAATCCTATTTTTCATTCTTAAAAACAAAAAATTATTATTTTAATTTTTAAATAAAATAGAAAAGTTTTAAAAAATAAAAGTTCGTTTTTTTTTTTGCTTCTTTTAATGATTTATATTCATTTCAAAGTTTTCCAATGGTGTTAAATAAAAAAAAATTCGAAAGAAAAACAAGCTTTTAGTTTTTATTTTATTTTGGGATAAGCTGTTTTCAAGTTTGTTTACGGATTACAGTGTTTTAGTCGGTTGTCGGTCAAATGGGAGTCAAACTCAAATATAGAACACAAATGTATTAAATAAAATATTTATAAGGGATACATAAAGGAATTTTAAATATCAAAGATATATATATATATATATATATATATATATATATATATATATATATATATATATATATATATATATATATATATATATATATATATATATATATATATATATATATATATATATATATATATATAAACATTTTGAGTTTATTTATTGGTATGCACTATGAAATGTTTGACTATAACATTGGTATGGTAATACGTGGACCTATATCAAATGTCAAAAAGTGATCTAATTAGGGGAATTAATTAATAGGCGACGATCATTTCTTCAGCACCAAAATGAGCTTCTAGTGAATATAATAAAGTTATGATTAAAAGAAGAAATATTGAGTTTGGTTGTGGTTCTATCATTTTCGATAATTCGAAAGTGTAATAACCACATTACTTAAGAGGTTCAACGAGATATAAAGCATCTTAATGTCCAACGCGATACAAAACCGAAAATTGGAACCGAAGTGGGTAAAAAAGTGAGTAAGATCAAAATACCAAAGCTTACGTATAATCATAAATATAGAAATTACTCAACAACATAATCGATACCGGCATAGTACCGTAGTCTATTATATTGAATGTTATGGTTCAATACCAAAAATTTACAAAAAAATTGCATGTTATTGATACCCTACAATATCCTATCAAAATTAGAGTAGATAATTGTGATATTATGGTATAGGTAATTGTTTTTACCTATCCCAGTGGAATTGTTTGCTGTATATAGAATACCACTTAACGGTTTAATCCCTCGGCTATATCAAACCACTTCCTTAGACAAATTAACTTAGCTCAAAAATGACAGGCATGGCTTCTTAATCATTTAGAAAACGTGTGAAAGTTTTGTCTACAATTTCTTGTAATCTCATAATTAATAAAGGGTCGATTACATTGGTTTAAAGAATAGTCTAGTCCTTTTGCTTTACAGCACATATTGGTGTGGCAGGGATAATGATACGATTAATTCCAATGCCCTCAACTTGCTATAATTGTTCTTTAACAGTTTCGATATACTACTATAAAAAAATATTACATTGGCCATTAAAACTAATGGTTTTGATTGATGGCGATGATATAGAAATTTAGTAAATGCTTTTAACGTTAAATACCGCTTTAATGGAAAATCTAAACCACAAACCTAATAATTATATAAGTTTTCACTAAAATTTACTAGCATAGTGCTACAAATCTAATTTTTGTAATTAATTATAGCACACACGACAGTATAGTACATTGATCTCAAAGACGTTTTTTTACATTTTCCAACGTTCTGCATTATAAAACGTCTGTATATGTATAAAACATATAAGACAGTAGGTAGGTGGTAGGTGAGTGACTAACTTAATTTTATAAAACCAAAGAAGAAGGTAAACGAACCAAAAATGGAAAACTTGTTCATCTTCAAGTTTATGCTCTCTCTCGACAAGACATTACAAATTTATCAATTCGGTTTTTGCTTTTCTCTTATCTTTTCGATATATTAAATTCTTATCTTCTACACCTAACCTAATTTATATAAAAAAAAAATTATTTTTATAGTTTACGTTTTTGAATAGATAAAATATTATCTAATAGTCTCTTTCATGAGAATTTTGATCACGAACTCTATTTTCGTTAAAGTGATTTTAATCATACATTTCGACTGACTCTCGTGTATAGCTGTACGATTATATTGGCTAAACCTAAAAACGTTTTTACACCATAAATCGTTAATATCGAGTGAAAATTAAATTATAATCAATCGATTGCACAAATCCATACTTTATGTACTCTGCATGTGGAAACGCTCGTATATGTTCTGGAATGTGCTAAAAAGCAAACAAATACTGTCGTATTAAATCGAGATATGGTAATATACATAGATATGCACTATAAATGAATTTTTTTTTTTTTTTTTTATAAATTCCAAGCAACTATAAATATTCGAGCTAAAGATTTTTTTTTTGGGTTTTATATATACATTTTGAAACCGAATACTATATCGAGCTGTACAAGAATTGAAATAATAATCCAGCACCATCGCCAGCAAATACCACGAACTAAATATGTTACGGTTCAAAAACGAAGATTTAAGACTATTTTCACTTCACAAATTTTCATTCTTTTTTTCAATATGAACAAGTCATATTGTCAAGTTGTTGGGAAGCTCGACGAGAAACTTTATAAGACAAGAAAAATGCATTTTCGTTTGGTTTGTTGTATCCTCAGAAGATGAATGTGTTATTACGTCTTATTTTTAAAGAAATAAAGTGAAATGGATAAGGATTATATTTGCAAATTGAAGAAGATAAATTGCTGTATTTTTTGCTAGTTTACTTGTCAAAACCTAACAGGAACAGCAACACAAAAAGCTGTTAAATATTGAAGATGCAGATTGGTGAAAGTTAAATGCTTTTATCGGTTTGAGTGACAGTTTAACATTTCTAACTATTCTCATAAGTGGTTTAATTAAAAACTAAAATCGTATTAGCAAAAAAGGTGACGTATTTTTGTTTTGCCAGTTCCAAAACTTGATTGATTTTTGGAGTTGTTGTTTACATTGCTCAAATTAATTTTAATTTTAAGCGTTGATCGCAGATTTCCAGATCATGTTATGGTGCATAGCACGTTTAAGTAATACACCTAAAAGAAACTAACCACCATTTTCCGCTTATGGGTTAATATGAAAAAATGTAAATCCAACCATTGTAGAATACCACATAGGATTCCATCTGAAGAAAAAGAAGCATAAAAAAATCCTAGATCATACACTCAACAAGAAGCAAACAAGAAGAAAATAACCATTATTTGATCTCTTGGAGTGGTTGTTTTCTTCTGTGGTAAAATTCAAAATTTATTGACAGATGCTTTGGGCTGACAACCTGGGCTGGAACGATCTACTTCCTTCCGAAAAAAAAATCATCTGGTTAACCATACGAAGTAATTTCGAATATAAGTTAAAAATATTTCTATTCCCAGATTCTAAATGCAGGCAAAGGTTGCACAATGGACTTAAACGGCTTTGGCGATGCAAACTAATTGGCTTATGTAGCTGTAAAAATTGTTTAAATCATAAATCCTGAAGGAAAATTACTTACACAACTGATCTTACCAAAAACATCAACTTTGAGTCACGATTTGCTATCAACCAAACCTACGCCTAAACAGATCCCCAGATTGTGCTCTACTGGCTTGTTAGTCACCCAAGATGATGAAATACGTTCGTTGGTAGAAGAACTGCAGCAATTTTAGAACTGTATCTAGTTAATTGCTGCAATCCATCAGGTCTTGCTAATCTCATAACCACAAAAACTATGTTACGGGTATGTAGAAGAAACATCAAACAAGTTATTCACTTTCACTTCGATCCGCGTAAATTCTAATGTGTGATTCAATCAAATGCTAGCAAAATATTCATCGTTTCAGAAGCTAAAAATAGGATTAAGTTAAATATTGCAATTTACCACCAATAGTGCAGCAGATAAGGAGCTAAAAATAACATGTACCTTTCCTCGTTGGGAAGAACTTCTGAAAGCCACAAAAATCATTTGTCGCTACGAACAAAGCCTACACTAAAACGAAAAAATAACCACTCTGCAGCATTAAAAATATGCTAACAAATCAAGAACTCGTCGACCATGATCATGCTGATTGATGACTTTGGGCTCCTTCGAGCTCGAAGATGACTCCACAACAGCATGGTGTCCTATTTCACCTAGCATCCTGTGATATTGTATCCAAAATTACGATCACTACTGGCGTGGTCATAAGGCATTAGTATTCAACAGCTAAATGCGGTCTACTATTGGCTGTTCCAACATTTTTTACTCTTGGTCCAATTGAATTATTATTAGTTGCGGACTCTTTAGAAGAAATTCTATAATGAGTAATATAGTAAAGACTTATCAGAGAAACAAAATTAGCAAAAAACCAAATTAGGCTTAAAATTTTTAGGCCGTGCCAACGATTGATTGACTTAGATAACCAATTGTGTGTAAACTTGTTCGCTACCAGACATGAGCATCTCAAAAATGGCCGTTACGTTGCCAAAATTCTTTTTAAAATTGCACACTGTATTTTGTCAAATCATTAGGTTGCTCAGAAATATTGCACTGGCACGTCTACTAAAAGTGGAAAAAACACTTCCTAAAGATCAAAACCTGGATATTTCACCAGTAATTAATGAACGCTCTGCCTTTCTGGAAGATATATCTATCCAATTTAGGATTTATTTTCTAAGAAAAAACTGCTTTATGTTGAACCGATTTGATAGTGTTATTATGAAGAATGGAAATATACCTTCGATCCTTATAAATATAAATCATGGCCAATCAAATATCAGAAATTTCAACATATTCAAAACCAGCACATTGGCATTACGTGCGATATCAACCGATAATTTAGCAGATTGTGCATTATGTGGTACAACACAACAATTTGTGGTGGACGGGTTTAAATTGGTTAAAATTTTTAACCGAACATTGGCCGCGACAAACGACTGCTCATAAGAAAAACAAATTTGAAAATGCAACTTCGTCCTTTACATCTACAAGTGATGAATATAAATTAGATTTTCTTGTTATTAAAATGACGTGTTTGTCAGTTTAACGGTTATTTAATTTAAATTTCATGTTCAGTAATTTTTATTTAATTTACTTTTAGGTGGTAACTAAGTTTTATTTTTTTTAATTTAATTTTAAACTGTTTATTTAAATGTATTCCTTAACCCTTACAGGTATAATTTAAATTGACGGGCACACAACTTTGGTTTATGTACTGTTTTTCCCTCGTTATCACTTAATTTATTTTTATTGTCTTTATATTTTAAAATATTTTTTTTCCACTTTGCCATGTTGTTGCTCGGTTAACATCAAGATCAAAACGAGAATGTATCACAGGGCTATTGAAATAAGGATCAGTTTTAAGTATACTGTCCAATATCTAAATTGTCACACCTGACTTACGTCTAAAATTATTTTAAACCATAACTTTACTCTCCTTCTATACTAAAATCTTAAAAAAATATTGGAACCCTCGTACATAACATCCGCACATTCACTTAAAGGTAATTTCCAAGTAATTCGTAATTTTATTTCCTTGTAGCAGGAAAACCACTTTTCTTCGTAAGAGACGATATACCTGTTTCGTATAAATGTATATAGTACAAATAAATTATTACATATATTCAACGACGACGAACATATATAAGAAGTGGAAAATCTAAAGAAAAGCCAGGTAAAAAAAAAGTATAAAAAAATTATAAATCCTGCAAAAGGACATTAGTTTTCCATTTAACTTATTTCCGTAAATCGTATGGATGTTTGTATGTGTTTTGATTTTATTTTCATTACGATTTTCCGCACACACAAGAAAATATGAAAACAAAATATAATTTAACTTTTCACGCACGACTAAAATATATATATTTTTTTTATTTGTATATCCGTTTTGGCTTGAATGACCATGAGCTAATGTATACCAGATATAATATTGTAGTCATACTACAGTTATTGTGGTGTGTCGAACTATAGTTCACATTAGAAAGGAATTCCGGATTCTAATGTCTGGATTTTAACAATTATATGAGAATAAAACGAATAGCCGAGTGTTTTGACAGTTTCATACAGAAACAATGTTGCAATGTTAACAATTTGCAATGTTTTCTGTTGCGTCTGCAAACTCTCTCGAGACTAATTTATCGTCCTAATTTAAATATTTAAAAATGTTGACATTCCAATTGGGAAACTCTTCCAATACCAAAATATAATATAGTCTCAAGTGGTATAACACGAGAAAAAGTAACTAAACCAAGAATCAATAATTAAATTTGGACAGAAAGTTTCATCTCTTTCTTGTATTTTGGTTATTTGATTTGACAAAAGTTCAAAGGACTAAATGAAAACGGATATAAATAAATTCGGATAAAATGGGGAAAAAACTGTTTACAAAATTAATGATACGATCGAATTAGAGTGGTGTCTTGTTTTGGATGGCACATATTTCACTTGTAATATGTGTTTGGCATTTTGAATAAATTCTTAAGTGTTGAAAAAATAAAAAGATCCCAAGACGCCGATTGTTGATTTGCCTTGAATCAATTTCCAAATCTGAATGTTCTAAGAACATATAAATATAATGGAACTCAACGTCAAAATTGGCGAAGATGTATCCAATTGGTAATAATAATAATAATATATATATATATATATATATATATATATATATATATATATATATATATATATATATATATATATATATATATATATATATATATATATATATATATATATATATATATATATATATATATATATATATATGTATATATATATATATATATATAAATATATATATATATATATATATATATATATATAAATATATATATATATATATATATATATATATATATATATATATATATATATATATATATATATATATATATATATATATATATATATATATATATATATATATATATATATATATATATATATATATATATATATATATATATATATATATATATATATATATATATATAGCCTTTTTCATAAATTATATTCTCTATAACACATATTTGTTTCAAAACTTTCAAAATTGCGTCTGAGCAAGTGGCTCAGAGTTAGGTGAGAGGTACTGGGTTCGCTCCCGCAGTAGGGGCAGTATGCTAAAGGGAATTTATCACACGATTTCGATCGGTGATAATTTAATTAACGCAATACTTTGACCACCTATTAGTGTGCAGAATTCCTGGGCTGAGCCATCTTTCATGTCATTATACAGGATGGAGCTAGGCAATGCGCAGGTAATATATTGTGTACTTTGGTGCTTAGGTTGAATGAAATAGTGCGTGAATGTAAAAGTTTTGATTAAAATTAGCGTTCAAAGGACATTAATTCCCTTTACCCACGCAACGACAAAACCATCAATTTGGTTCAAAACTACTCTCTCTGATCCAGGTTGGCCCTAATATAGTAAACCAAATTAGACATTTAATAGAACTGCGATATCTCTGATATTCTTTGATAAATGTCAGAGTTAAACAGTTATCTTTAGCTATACCTATAATATATTATTTTGTAATAAGTATTGTGGTTTATATAGTTACGTTTTAAGTGACAATCTACTGTATCTTTAATTTGTTGTGAAGATTTACCTGAAACAAGAAAGAAAACAATAAATTAGTCCAAAGTTTTTAAGCGTATAGGAAGTATGCATTTTAAAGTTTATCTATAGTTGGCAAAGTTACATCAGTGTGACATGTTCTAGTCATAAAAGTTGTAAGCCATAGTGTTTCAGAATGTTTTAAACATTTTTGTAAAGTTTATTTTACCTGTTATGGTACTCGTGTGAATTTAACCTTAAGTGTAAAAATATCAATCAGCTTTCACACTGGTTATTTGTTGATAAAAAATTGTGTTCGTTGATATGAAGCGCATGCTCGATCTCAATCAATCTATCAGGCAAAGGAAAAATTCGGCTCCATGTATCTTTTACTAAAGTTTTTAAGTCCAGGTATTTATGACATTCAGCTAATTTATATTGCCCTGATTTATATGAAATTAATAATTTTTTTCATTATCATATTAAAAGGAATGTCTTTTCTGACTCTGGTTCTATAACAAACCTCGTAAAAAATTACAAAGTAATTTCGTTTTTATTTTCGCCCCAATTTTAAACGTAAGAATTAATACAAAGACTCAAATTATTTACCAAGAAGCGACAAGGAAATATTTTCTTCAGACACAGAATCATTAAAATTATTTATGATTATTACAAACAGAATTACCCTCAGAAACAACAACAAAAGCAAACAAGGCACCAGAACACCAACAAAATTATCGAGGCCAATAAAAACCATCGTCAAATATTCAACACAGTATACAATACACAATAGTAAAATTCACTCAAATGTACCAATTTGTTGACCATAAAATTTCGAGAAAACAAATTACCGCACATAAAAGAAAATGTTATGAGTTGGAAAATAAATTGAAAATGTATTTAGCGGAAAATGAAAAATATGTAATATCATCGTGAAGGAGCGGTCACTATTTGTCTAGTTCGTTCGAAAATGCTGTATATAGAAATTGATACATTGTAAGCGCGTCATAGATTTTAATTTCCTTGTTGTCGTATATCTTTATTACCGCACCAGTGTGTGCTATTAACTGAAAAATGGAAATTTATCTAAATTATGATCCTTTTTCGAGAAAATAATAAAATCATGTCAAAATGTAGGAAAAAAATTTAAAATCGGAAAATATAAAATACAAAATTTGTATGCTTTGCATTATCATATTAGCTTTAATGTAAATACAGACATCCATAATATTTTTATGATTAACCATTACCATATATATACAGCATAGATTATACAAATGTATGTTGTACTAAATAAATGGGCGCATCCTGATCCGCATTTTTAGAATTTTAAAATATTTACATCAATTTTATGTTGTGTTTGTCATATATGTGTACATAGAAATGTAATGTATATCTATATGTAGATTAGATGGATGGGATACCAAATTATTTAGATACATTTTTTTTCCAAAACAGCAACAATAAGCGACACACTAGTATGAAATATAAGAATAAACATCGAAAGAGTTTTCCATTATGGTTTTTTGATGAAAAATTACCATAGTATTATAAAAATTGAGCACCCCCATTCCAAACCTCCCCATATTACAATGCAATGCAAATGTGGTGAGTGACGGCTAACAACATTAATATTTTTATCTAGATTTTTGTTGAGTAGATTTGGTTTTATCTGACCATTGTAACGATGTATTTTGTACGAACAAGGAGATCTTTAAATAGGATTTTAGGAATAACATTGCAATTGTATCCTTACAGATTTAAATCGTAAAGAATGAAAATAATGCTAAAAAGGAATTTCCTTAATAAATTATTTAACCGTTTAGGCGCATTTATAAATATGTCCAGCATAACTATATTGAGCAATTTACATCAGTACGAAAGAAATCATGTACTACAACGGTACATCGAAATAACATCCACACACTTATAAGTTTCAAAACTTTACAATTTCATAATTTTCAAACAATTTACATTTGGCCTCCATTGGATTCTTTCACTCTATTTGATTCCAATTGATACTTTCATTTATTTTAAAATTGACCGTGAAGCAAAAATTGATAGACAATTTACTTGAAGTTGTTGGATAATATGAAAGGATAAACAAATTTGAGTAAATTATTAACAGTATAACCCAGATCAAACGCAAATATTCACCGGATTGTATATCGTCAAGAATAATTCAAAATATTTGCTAACAGTCACCATGGCATAATAGGATACATTAAATATTTTTTAACAATTCCTTATTCCGATCGAATGTAAACATTACTGCACACAACAACCAAATCTGAAAATAGTTTTTTTGATAGCTGCAACGTATAACAAGTTTCATCATTCTTCCAATTTGTCCCAAAAAAGATATCAACGGCTGGTGACCTTGCAGTGACTGCCGTCGTTAAATGCGGTAACTATGTGCCGGTCAAATATAACCAATCAAAGAAATGTATTTATTAAGCCACAAAATTCCCAGGGTATCAAACCAAAAAAATAAGAAAGAAGAAGCAATTCGAGATTTCACTGAACCTACAAGTACTGAACTTGACAGGTTCAACGATTTTGGAAATGGTAAATTATACTACCATATGCATTAAGATGAATACTTAAAATTACTCTGCATACTAGTTTCCTTTGGGTTCGTTTAACTTGCCTATACCACTTGGAATTCGAACAATAGTAAGAAAAGACTTAGACGCTTCTCGTGTTGAACTTACGTATAAACATAACTTGAGGATATCTGCTGAAGAAAATATTGCAAATAATCTAAACAATGTGGAACTAGAACTTTTCATAGACCATCTTTGATATATCATTTCTAACTTACCATACCTGCTGGTACCAGATTAGAATTAAATACGGACATATTTATTTTGAAAGGCTCAAGATTGGTCTCACAAACACCAATAAAATGAATAAAGCCCATGGATAAAGTTGGATACCCCTTAAAGTTACACTTAATATTTTGAGAGCTCAACTTATGATAATGCTAACTTATATGTGGTAGTTTAACAACTAAATGTTGAGCAACTTAAATCAATCAAGACTAAATATTTTAGAAAATGTAGCCTATGGCTGTCAAGTTCGGATTCCATGAAGCATGGGCTAAAAATAACCACTGTCAGGTACAGTTACCTATATGTAAATGCACGATTTATCTGAGTCACTGCTGAGCATGCCAAGTCACTTACTATATAAACATTTACTTCAATACACTAATAAAATTAACAGCTCAAGTATGCTTCATAAATTATTTAAATTCATCTGAATTAGGGTTCAATTATCAGATGTAGAATTTTGATGACATTTTCGATTTAATAACTTTGAAAATTGGACCAATGAAAGATTGATTCTTTCATCATTTAGATCTTGATGCTGACCAATTCGGAGAGCTTCGAAATTTGTTTATTATTTTGTTTTATATTAAAAATATTTATCACCGTTATAAAGGATCAAAGACTAGTCGTTGGTGGTATTTTTCCCTCTATATAAGGGTGATAAATATAAAATTTAAAGGGAAGCTACATGGAATCACTCTGACCAAATACGTCACAATGAAATTCAATTTACAATAAAACTGTGAACTTATTGAACTAAACTTTTTCTTCCAATTATTTCCATTCAAATATTTCTAAATGAGATGAGGTTCTTCTTCGAGTATTTTTTATAAACCAGTCAAAATGGTTTTAAATTTAAATATACTGATGATTGTCTAAATCGGTTATGGTGATATTTAGACAACATACCAATGTCTGCTCATCATTTTTGAAACTTAAAAAACACTAGTTGGTACTAGGAGGAGTTTGTCTTTTTTTCACACAATTATTTCGGTGTAGAACCAAGGTACGAATTTTGTGAGAAATTTGTGATCCATATACTTTAAAGACTATTTAATGTGCTATCGTACAGTTTTTTTTTGAATGTGTCTTTTCTGTGTGGTATTCAAATTATAAATCCCAAATTGTGAGAATTGAGAATGGTTAAAGAAAATTTCTGTTTTATGCTGTTGGCCATTTTCTAAGAGACAATGAACTAAAGTTGCCTCCATATACATTAGAGTGAATCACGTCGAGATCAGTTCCGCTGTTTTTGTATTTAATGTTTTGACTGCAAAAATAGGTTGTCTATTATTAGTGATCTTGTGTGCCTTTTATATTCTATATTGCTTGTACGAAGACACGCAGCTCTAGCTATACAAATAATTTTTAAAAATTATTGAATTCATTTGAATTAACTACCGCAAGTACTCAAAAATGCCACATCTTAAACCAAACGATTCCAAAGATCCATAGTTGTGTCTCTGTTGTTGTTTGGCAAACAAATCTGTACGGACCAGCAATGGCCTGTCATGTCGATTATTATAACTATTGTAATTTTCTTATCATTTTGCATCTGTCACTTCCAGAAAAAAAATATTTGGCTAAATACTTTGCAAAGAACAAATAACAAACTTCAAGTCAAACATGAACAAAAAAGCTCATTTAAACCGCAGCAACAGGAAGAAGATTATTTTAATTATATACACAAAAACTTTTGAAAAACTATCTGCACCAACAATGAGACAATCACACAAGTCGTGTTACATAACGAGTACATAGATTTTGTAATTTCATTAATTAAAAAATGTTCTTCTAAAATTTTTTGTTTTGAACAAAAAGTTTATGATTCAAAACCTAAAAAAAAAAAATGTGTAGTCTTAAAATAATAGATATTTTGGTACATATACTAGTAACTTTGTATCGTATCGTATGTATCTTAAAGTAAAAATGTTTAGAACATATTTCTATAATTACTCTCAACATATATCGTACGTACTCAAATCAATGATTAATACTTTTTACCTGACTTCATTTTTAATATGTTCATATCTGTGTGTGTGTAAACTACATGTAACTTTAGCAGTTTCTTGCATAAGCTTTTTGCCATCTTATGGTACATAACTTACATAAGACATTTTTTATGCTTTGTACCTGAACGTAATTAAAAATTAGAAAAAGAAAAAAATAATGACGATATAGACAATAGATAGGCAACGTAGTTATGTCTTCCTTTTGTTTTGCTTCTAAAAATTATCAATTTCTAATCTGGGTATTGGAAAATGGAAGGGAAATATATTATGTTGATTTTCATTTAATATTAATAAACTTTCTTTTGTTTAGTCATTTCAATAGACACAGGGTGACAATATTTACTTTTAAATTATAATTATGTTTGTCCGTTGATCTCAATGGAATTTGTATAGTTCATCATTTGGGAGAGAATTTTTTTTTTGATCGTAATCAAGTAATGAAAATTCCCTTTTCCAACGCTCCGCCATTGAGATTCGAACCTGGTACCACCCGACCCTAACACTGCAGCTTTAACCACTGCGCCCAGTATAGGTAAGATAAAATATTTTGTTTTTGTGTTGTTTAAATTCATCTTATAATATATTACACATAATCTTAGAAGGATTAGAGATTAACAAAATATATAAGAAAATATAAAAGGGATAAAAAATAAGGTGGATTGATAGAATCAGCAAGATATAAAATTATTGTATAATCATAATGAGATGGCGACATAATATAGCATAATGGATTATATGGATCCATGTATTCTGCAACTGAATATACGTTTTTTGTAGTTGTATTACTTAAATATGTCAATTCATCGAATATTCATATAGTTATAGAGTAGTGACATAATATAAAGGGTAAGCCTTGTAATATGTAGATCTCTTTTCTCGATACTGGTTAGAGATACTACGGAAATATCTTTATGTATATTAAAGTTAAAAATTATTGAATTTAAATTATTAAAGTTAATTAACAAAAGAAGGAAATTGGTTTTACGACGTTGAGCGATTTTATAGTTTAAAAACTTCCTTAATAAAAAGCCACCACTATGCGACAGGCCTTTAGAAAGTTTGAAATTATGGAGCGATAGTGTTTTCAGCTGAAAATTTTTAATGTGCTCCTTCGCACGTGGAGTATAATTTATTGTGATAATTTGCAAGATTTTAGCACAATCTATTTTGAAAACAAGGTAATTACGAAACAAAGTAGCTGAAATTTGAACTTTACGCTTTATAGTGAAAGGTTAAAAATTACTCAGTGTGCACCTATAACGACACGAGAATAAAAAGATAGTCTATAGGCAGACTATCAAAAAGCACAAAAAGCAAGTGACAAGAAATGGTTTTAGTCGCTTTCAATACGATCAAAATAAATGCAGCATACAAACGCTCCCAAATTATACCACCGTACTACAAACTAAAATACAAGGGACCCTATTTAGATCATACTTGAAATATGTTGCATACTCGGCATTCAAAATCGTTTGGAATATTTAATGTTATTCGTATATAGATAATAATATCCAAAATTACCCAAAAAGTTCTGAAAATACAATTGCCTTTCTTGACAATGTCATGAATTCTAAATCCCAAATAAATTTGATCTATAGTCTTAGGGTGAGACAAACTAGGAAAACTAACTTGCAAAACTTATTGAAGACTTTACTAAACTCAGTAAATACAACCATCTAACATTGACCTTGATAAAGAAAAGTGATATAGTTGATCTACTAGAACCAATCCAAAGAAGACATAAACGGGGTTCTTATTTAAAAGGTACTTCACTTGCCCACAATTTTAAAAAAGTAGAAATAGTAAAAGCTTCTTAGCACTTTGGTTAGTGTCGAGTTTGAATAATTCGGATAAAACATCTTCCATATCTAAATGAAAATACGAATATATGTTCTTAATTACTTTACCCGAAAATGAGTATAAAAATTCACCAATTTGCCACGTTTTATATGACTTCCGATTGGAGACTTAGCAGCAAAATTGTTGTGAGATTCATTTTAGGAAATATAGTCATCATTTTTAAAATTTAAACTAAATGTACACAGACAAAAGTAATTAATATTTACCATTTTTAGAACAGAAAATCTGTCCCTCACTTTTGCGGGCTAGATTTCAAGTTCATACCTTGGTTGGCAAATGTTTTCACCAGCAGTATTGATGTAACAGGTAATTTACGTAGCGGTAGTCTTAGTTACGTGACACATAATATGGAATATTAGGACAATGTTTTAACCATTAAATGGCTTTAGGAAATATTCCATAAAGTCAAATTCAGGTAACTGTCCTTTAGGTCGGCTATATATTAATGTGGGAAAATATAAATACAAGTGTTATTATATGATATCTTGCTAACTTCTTGTCAATGATTTTATTTTGCAAACCAGGAAACTTTATTTTTCATTAACTGGGTATTTAGAATAAATCGGACCAGCTCTAGTAAATACGATCGCAGTAATAATAAATCCGTGAACAAAACATAACGTGCATCTTGCCGTTTCAGACCCAAGTAAAATATACTGGAAGTTACTATACTTTTAGTATATACACTTTTGGAAGTTGAGAAATTTAACATCCGATTATTTGATTGCAGTATTTATCAATCAACTTTGCAGCCACCGGTAACTGCAGAAAATACAAAAGCTACGCGGACACCGCCAGTCAAAATAAGTTTGGTTGATAAACTAAGAACCGAATTGCAGAGCTCGAAGAATCCTGATATGAAACTGTTCGTAAGAAAACTAAATATTGCAAAGTGCAAATTTAGCAAGCAATCATTTCACACTTTGGCCTGAAGTGATTCCGATTCCCGATATGTCAGCACCAATTGCCAGAAATGCATACATCTCTGGTTGAATAGCAAACTATAGTGTGCCTATAAAAAAAATACAACGAATCAAGATTTTTTGTTTCCTGTATCTCCAATTTAGGAGCATAGGGCGTCCACTATTCTGAACTATCTTACTCTATTTGGGGCTATTGCTTTAATTTCCGCCCATGATTTTCCTAGGTGTTTTGCCTCTGCTAGCATCGTTCTTTTCCATGTCATTGCTGGCCTTCCAACCTTCTTTTTTTCTTGTAGATTCCAGTCTAATGATATCCTCGTTATATCACTTGATGCCTTCCTCAGTGTGTGGCCAATCCATTTCCATTTTCGTCGCTTTATTTCGGTCTCAATGTCTGACTGACATGTTGTTATAGGCAGATTGATGTTACTAATCGTGTTTGGCCAGAAGCACTTAAGTATTCGTCGAAGGCATTTATTTACGAACACCTGTAGCTTCTGTATGATTTTTCCTGTATGCTTCCATGTCTCATACCCATACAGTAGTACCGATTTCACACATGAGTTGAACATTCGTATCTTGGTCTTGCGCGACAGGACGGAAGTATTCCAGACTTTGTGTAGCATGTGTAGCATTTACATCTTCAATTTGTATATTGTTGATGTGCATCGGTGTGGTTATATTTGTGTTGAGTCAACTTGTGTTGAGTTTCATCGTCTTGGTTTTCTGGATATTAATTTTGAGACCAACTTCGTTAGCTAGATCTGATAGCTGTTGCACTTTCTGCTGCATGTCGGAGTGTTTGTGTGTGAGCAAGCATATGTAGTCTGCATAGTAAAAATCATTTAGTTTACCAGTTAACCCTCATTGAATGCCATTAGGGGACTTGTTATCTAGTTTCCGCATTACACTGTCTAATACGATTAAGAACAGCATTGGTGAGAGTACGCAACCTTGCCTTACTCCTCGAGTGTTGAAGTATGTTTCACTTTGTTTGCCTTTGTATTGAATTCGGTTCCCAGCATCCCGATACATTTCTTGTATGAGTTCAATTAATTTCTTTGGGATGCTCATTTCACAAAGTGTCTGCCATATTGTGTTCCTGTTTATCGTATCGAATGCGCGTTCGAAATCGACAAAGAGCATATACAATGGTGAATTCCATTCATTGGATTGCTCAGTGATGATACGGATTGTGTTAATGTGATCAGTGCAACTTCTTCCTGGTCTAAATCCAGCTTGTTCGTTTCTTAATTTTGCATTGATCATAGGTGAGATTCAGTCAAGGATGATCATTGCGAGTAGCTTTATTGTTGTGTTGAGGAAGGAGATACCATGCCAGTTCCTACATTCTCTTAGGTCACCTTTCTTGGGTATCGTAATTATCAAGCCTTCTTTCCATTTCAGTGGAATTCTTCCAGAATTCCAGATTTCTTGGATTATTGGTGTTAATATGCTTGCAGTTGTAGATGAATCTCCTATAAATATTTCGGCGGTTATATTGTCTGTCCCAGCGGCCTTATTGTTCTTCAGTCTATCAATGACATCTTTAACTTACCGTTCCGTTGGTGGATGAGTATTGCTTGTTTCGTTATTGGTGTCAATTGATGACTGGAGATTTTCGGGGTCGGCGACGTCTTATTCCTTCCATCTCTTTAACTGCGGTTCATCTGTTGTTAGTACTTGACCATTAGCGTCCCTTATAGGTGGTATGTTTGTAATTTTACCAGTGACCTTTTTTACACACTGATGTAGTGCTCGCATATTTTGGATTGCTACTGGCTCTTCAGCAGCTTTGAAAATGCTTTCTGTATAATTTCTTCGATCATTCCTTGCCATCATCTTTACTTGACGCGCTGTTTCTTCGTATCTACGTTTCACCTCTTCCGTGTTATGTTGGCACATTTGCAACTTAACGAATCAAGATGCTCAATTTTATTCGCACCTCTTCGACAATTTCATGCGAATGCTCGGATTATTTCAGTTATTTCGGAATCGGATATTATCCCCAATCGAAAGATGGCTTCGGACACTGATATCAGCATTTATATTGAAACTGCAAAAATATGCTCTCAATGACTGCCAAATACAAACTAAAAGATATTGCCGCATCCCTGGGTCAGATTCTTATCATACGACCATCATTTCCTCAAACTAAAAACTATATTATATTCTCAGAAAAATTATTTATAACAAATAAAAAGTTTTTACTCCACTGGTACTTTCTATCGTTAATATTATTCCAAGTTAGTAAAACAAACCCCACAAAACGCTCGAAGAAAATTCAAATGCAATCAAACTTAGTGAAGAGAAAACATATTATTACTGAGTACGAGAAAATTTTTACTTTTCAACCAAAATAACCAACACAAAACAAAAAGTTTTTCCGAAAAATTAAAGTTTATTTTACCGTTTGTTGTTGTATTTTATGATTTTTCCAAATTTGTTTGGTTCTGGTTTTTATATATTCAATAATTTATTATTTCCAGACAAACCAACCGCACCAACTATAAACGTACGTATATACAACACAAACTAAAAGTTTAATAGTTTTCGATTTTTGTTTTGCTCCATTTTTTATGTAAATAACATGTGTATGACCGAATGGGTTGTGCCTGAGGAGTTTTTTTTTCAAGAACAATACAACAAATAGTTTTACGAGGGTAAATAAATAAATTGCGAAAGCATCTTTTGATGATCAATATACAATCATCGTCGTAAAGCTATAACATACATCCCTAATACCAAAATGAACTCCCCGATATTGATTAGAAATTAGGATGGAACTCAAAATTAGACAAAAAAAAAAAGATTCAATGATTGATAAGGATGGAATTAAATCTGCAAGCGTGTTTATACCAAATTATGTTTCTGAGAGATTGCAAAAGCATAAACTAATGTCATTAATGATCTATAAAGCACAAACAAAAAAAAATTAAAAAATGTTTAGAATATGAATGGAATGTTGGGCGCTCACATATTTTTTTGTCTATCGAAATTTTATTAATTCACAAAAGATAGAATTAAGACAAGAAGCAAAAAAAAAATTAAGCGAACGTGACTAAAATATTTGATGACGAAATGACATCTTGTTCTGAACGTTTTTTTGTCGTATTTAAGCTTTTTTTTTTTTTTTGGTGACTTTTCACAAAATTATATCAAATCGTATATTTAATATACGAGTTTTAGAACTACATCGATGAGATAAAGTGATGACAACGGGTGATAGGTAGAAATAGGCTATGTGACTAAAAACATATTTTCCAAGAATTTTTGGTTTGGGAAAATAGGATCGTTATAACGTACGGCATATGGCGTTTAACTCTATCTCTTATATATCGTGTCGTTTACACTGAATAAAAATAATTTGGAATTTACACCCTTCAACAAAAATATTATGGTAAGAGGTTATCGTTTATTGAATTGTTAAGATGCACCGCATACTCAATGATACAAATCAGTGTCAGAAGAGAGAAAAGTGAGATTTTGTGTTAATCCATTTTCATTGGTTGGTATCTAATGATGTTACCTGCTTTAACTAAATTTTATTTGTTAAAGAAATTTTTATGTTTGCCGATATTAACCTCTATTACGGTGTAAACTCGATCGATGACTCGATTCCAGTCAGAAGAAATGCTTTAAAATTGAAAGCTTTAGAAAAATTTAATATTTATGATCTGATATCGGTTATAAAGGAGTTATTGAAGTGGAAGTGCGAAAACCACATTTGGTAACTGCATTCGTTTGGTGTATTCAAATACACGTGTAGTTTTAATTAAGAACAAACCTACACAGCTTTCACTGATAAATTGATTGATAAATACAAATCGATAGCTAAATACAACATCACTCCAGTGTATTTCTGGAATCATTCTAAAATTAGCCATGCGTTGGTTTCTTTGAGACGCAACATATTTACTAAATTAAAGTATAATGAACTAACTTTTTATATAAGACAAGATCCGTTTATTTCAACATAGTATCCTGAATTATTAATGTAAAATTCCCCACATGAATAAAACAAAGGACATCTTTGCTAAATTCTAAACCAGGTCAGATAAAAATAATTATTCACCCAATTTTTCATTAACTATATCATTGAGGTCAAAATCTACAATTTCCGAGTATCAGTACGATTATGAAGAATACCGACAAATGGTGTCAAGCTTGTATAAACAATTTTAGACAACCGAACAGTGTCATACCGGCCGGTTACATCATGAGACGCTTATTGTTTAATGCTGTGGTGTTTGTATTGAGCTGTTCAAATTATTGTTATTGAGTCAATTTCAAATTACAATGCAAAGGATGTAAAATGGATTTTCACCGATTCAAATCTGTATACATGGTTAAAAAGAGATAATGACAGCCCTAGAAGTTCAAATATGTATTTCTTTTGACTACCACTAAATTTGTTGAAAAGTTATAAAATAAGTTCCAAAATCCTTCCACCATGCGACATGGTGCCGGTTGGGCTGTTGTTTCATTTTCGTATTGTGCTCCATTGAATGATTAGTTCTTATACAAGTCCAACTTGGTTTTCATCAGTCATCAAATCATCACTTGAAAAGGTGTTCATGTTAAGAGCAAACGAATGTGTGTAACGCTAATCAACGAATTTTTCAGCCTCACTATTTAATTGAGGATGAAATGATATCGGGCTAACATGCTTGATGCCGTTTTTTTTTGTAGAACACCTCGAAACTTTCCGAGTTAAATTGGGGGCTACTGTCTGAAATAATGGTGCAACAAAGCCTTTGCTCTCATTGATTGATGGCCATTAAACCTTGCTTTGTGCCAACAGCTCCATGCAAACCATCCTGCAAGATAACCTCCACGCAGCCCGGCCATGATGTGGTTATGGTAGCAAACGAAACGATATTATGATAGACATAAAAACCGCATGTCGTTAGTCTATCTCGCCGAGGAAAGAATTTTGCAATTTCTGGTTTCCTTGTCTGCTTTGGTGATAGCGGCCACCAATTTTTAATGAAATTGAAGACTTTTACCAATGTTTTGCACACTGCAGATCCTCAAAGGTCATAGGTTGCTGTTTTGCTGTATCAATTGCAAAAAAGCAGCCGGCAATGGCGTTTATTTTTCCCAAGCTTCCAATGACAACATACTCATCTAGTTTCTCGTGACCAGCAATTAATCGTGAAATAAAATCTGCTTATATGAAAAGCTCTTCATGTCCATGGTGGACTTATAAATTAGCATGATAAGTGTCATATCACTGAAACCGGCTAGTCGCGTACAACGGAATACTTTTCTTTGATCCAAAAATTGCCAACAATGGCTTGTGATCAGACTGAAGCTCAAATTTTGCAACCGAAGATATTGATCAAACTAAGACATCAACGTCAAAACCTATTTTGCTTGATCTGCGGGTAGTTTTTTTGGCCTTGAAAAATGCCGATGCAGCTTGCAAAATGGACAACGCAAAATCCGTCGGGCGATTTATGCATCACTACTAACCCCGTGCCATAACTCGATGCGTCGGCCACCACGATTTCGATCTCTCGGAATCTTTCTCAGCATCTAATTTTTCTAGGTATTTAGTCGTTAGCGATTTTCGTTAGCGATAAAGGTGTGGCCTAAAGCCCTTTCTCGTTCTCGCCAAGCCAATGCTTATCGAGCTTAAGATGAATACTGTACTATTAAATGCGTTTCAATGCTTTGAAAAGATTGTCTTGATGATCTTTCTCATCTTTCAAAACTTTTGCTCAACCTCATTGCAGACATTTGCAATAGGCACGCTCCATAGATCTAGAGCTTCCATCAAATCACTTCCGTTTAAATCTGAATCTACCCCAAAAGACGCACCCATGTTTTCTCTTATTCATGCAATTTCAGTCGTAAGGTATATCTTCCAAGTAGATTATCTGGATTCTTAGAAGCACTCATAACTCTTTCTTTGCATTCGACCAATATTGACCAATTCCAAAAAATTCCTTTGGACATAATGGTCCAGCCAGATCCGTAATCAAACTGAACTGCTGTTTATACTTCCAAGGCGGGAAGCCAAAAGCTCTTTCTGCAAGGCTTCAACGTTGTTTGAAGTTTTATCTTTCATAAAAGCGTCGTGTTGTTGTCGCAGACTCATATTACAAGGCACAAGTACTATGGAAATGGATTCCGACAAGAAAATCTCGCTTGCGTTTTCTTTCGAATTTTGCTTTCTGCTCTTTTTCTATGAGTTTTGGCGCATTGCTAATGCTTCACAATTAGAAACGTCTGAACACTAAACAATCGATTTCCAAATTTTAAGGCTGCTTAACCGTGTTGCAAGATTGACGATACCTTTTAATGTAAGCTTAAAACTCACGTCAGCACCTACTCTAGCTACTTCGTTTTGTATCTCTTGGCTATTCCACTTAATAAGCAGCTTCTCTGAGCATTTTTAAAAACATCAAATTCACTAATTCCGTAAAACTCGGTATAATTTTCCTTTTCGCAGACACTTGTAACGTCCATCTTCAAGCACTTATAATGCAGCTACCTCATTTACTGCATCATTATTAGAAATGTCATCACGTGTTAGTGTCAAAATCGTATCGGCAAAATTTTGATAATCGGCAGTAGAGAGTTTCTCTGTCAACAAATCCACCTATTGTGGTCCTATTATCGCAGTTACCTCCCAAGTGTAAAAATAATTCTGTATCGGTGATACTACAAGTCGAAAGTCAAATTGTCGCGGTCACAATCTAACAATAACGTTCTAAAACCAATTTTTTTTTATTTTTCCAAAATATTTATGCGGAAAGCCTCATTTCATAATCTTAAAATTGAAGATCCAAAAACAAATTTTAAAATTAATTTTCACACGCTTTCAACAAAAAAACTTCCCTTGATAAACGCAGAAAGCCCCTACCATTAATTTTGTTAAGATATTTCGAATTCAAATCATAAAAAGCAGTAACATAAACTTTTCGCCTAAGAATATAATTCACCGACTTAGACAAAAAAAAAGTTGCTTCCCTAAATATAGAATATCTTTGGAGCTTTTTAAACTTGATGTTGGTATTTTTTGCTATCTCTTACGAAAGTCACATTCAAAACCAAGATTATCATATGAATAAAAAATATTGTCATAAACTTTATAATCTTAGATGTAGAAACGAATTACTTCTTGTAATTTTATTTTTTTGTTTTTGTCTTTATTAAACTTTACTAAACATGAAAGTCCATTTTTCTATTCATTTTACAGTGCGGTTGACATTAAGTAATTTTTGTTGTGGTTTCTTTGTTTTTTTAGGTTTAAATTGAAAGTTTCAATGACATAAAATAAAAAAAATATACTCTGATAAAAGCTCACAAATAATCCGTATACGTTATGTTCAACAAATAATCCACTGCATTGCAGAAATTATATGCGAATGGAAAAATCAAAAAAAAAATTTTGTTGAGCCAAATGTAAAATAAAATGTTGGCATGATATATTTACAGTAGTGAGCAATGATAGTCTGACAGCCTTAGATTTTTATTAAAAATGATTTTTTTTTGGTATTTGTGTGGTGTAGTTCCACACTAATAGTACTTCAAGCAAGCTGATCTTGCTCTTATTGTTTTTTTTATCCTATATAGAACCACTTTGGGGCAATTTTTTCCCTATAATAGATCTGAATTTACTACTTTCAACTTACAAGTAATTTTTTACACTCACTTTTATACACTTTTTTCAACATTTTTCAGTTGGATTGTAACTTTAATATTTTGGTCGTCAAAGAGTAATAGCGGTGGTTTGTGTACTTTTGTTCCTTTAACTGTTATTGTACTATCTTTGGTTGTAGTAAAGAAAGAAGTGACGATTTTGCTTGCAGGCGTAAAGTATAAAGGTATTTTTGTTCTTGCGCTTAATTGGTATTTTAAACATTCGATATATCATTATACTATCATCTATTATTTGCAATCGGTTGCTTTTATTATTTGCTCTACTTCGTTTGTCGCTTTGTTGCTTTAATGTAATTTCTTCATTTTGGAGATACGCTTTCATAAGTTTCTCTTTATCTTTTCCTAATTTATTCAGAATTATGCTTTAACTGTTTGGTGGCTCTGCGTTTCCGCTTGTTTCTTTTTTTCTACGGTAAATTGTTGCTTCACATATTTTTTGTTGTTTCAGCTTCTTTGTACGCTCCTTATTAACGGATTTCATAAAATTCAAATCATTTTCGCGAATACCTCATGGCACGGTTTATAAGATTTGTCACGCACTTAGTATATTTATATATAGGGCCTTGTATAATTTATATATTACCTAAAACTTCTTAACCCAATTATTTACGTTTTACTGAGCTTTGGTATTAAGAAGTCCAAGAAAAATTCATAAACATTGAATAAAGATGAACGATTGCATTATATATCTTCTTGAAGAGCATTTATTTAGATTGCTCTTACCGAAACTCTCATTCCATAATAGATAATTTCCGGATGTTGTTATCCACCAGCGTTATCCACTTTAATGAGCATAATTATGAATTTCGTTTAAGGTTGATTAAATTTAAAACGAGAAAATGATAGAAAATAAAAACAAAATACAGAAGGAAAAAATGGAAAATTTAATTCTTGTGAATTAGGGATTAAGCTTTTAAATGTATATGGAGAGAACAAAAGTATATAGCAAAAACATCATCCAGTATACGAAAGCAAAAAAAATTATTCATTTTAAATGAATTGAGATTAATTGGCAGAGCTTTTTTACTGTACTCATTTCGATTTTTTTTTAAATAGAGAAACTTATATAATTAATTGTGTAATCGTACGTAAATGCAAATTTATATAATTCTACAGTATATAGAGCAAGAGCGAGCGATATAGAGGAGAGATTTTACATGGAAAATCGATAAAATTATTTGGGTTGGTCGAATTTAAAAGTTCGTTTCAAGAAAAAAATTTTAAATATGTACGTATATAGAAAGCTTATTGAATTTTTTATGAATTCATATATATTTTTAGAATAAAGTTTGCAAATTATGCTGGACTTGTGGTAGGTACCTCGACATAACGATACAAAAATACTTTGTCTTTTATTCATAAACAGCAAAACATAAAAAATTAAACGAACCAGAGAGCTTTTTTTAAATACGAAAGAAATATCGATTTTCACCCCTCATAAAAAGACCAAAAAATTTTAAATTTAAGGTTTTTATTTTGCTGTTGAGATTATCTTGTTATCCCGAAAACAAAATATAGATATATACCATTTTCCTGTTCTATTTTAAATTTTCATCGATAATGTTTTTGGTTTTGTACCAAAAAAAAACGTTTTTCATTATTTTGTGAAGATTAGAAAATTTGTTCGGAAAACGATATGACGATATAGCTTAGGAGTGTGATATAGACATGCGGACATAAAGATATAAAATGAACGTCATATTATTCCCTCGTCCCTTTTATATCCTTAGATTATTCAATTACTATATATCCTCATTTTAAAATGGTCCATATACTTAAAGTTGTTTATAGTAAAGTGTTTTTTGCCGTTGAAGTGATTTTATTACGCTTTTGTCTTGTTTCGTGCGATTTATAAACCTCTATAATAATTCAAAAGCTTAACGAAAAGCATAAAGTTAAGTGATTATTCCTTGTGTGCTGCTTTTTTTTACTATTCTCAAAGTTGATATATTAGTATAGATAGATACGAGTGTATAGCCCTCACATAACATACTTGTGTCTGTATATGGGGGTGGATGATAGCTTGTTCAGTTGAAGAAGTATCATCACGTGAAACAAATTTTTCATCTAACATTATATTCATATAAATTTACACAGAACTTTTGTACAACTTGTTGTGTTGCGTATACGTATACACATATATATGCCATGATATTATGTTATATGTTTTAATTTACACAGCTGGATATCAAGATAATAAATTTTAAATAAATCGCGATAAAATACGATGTTATATTGTAACACGTCTTGTGTTGCCACACTGTTTTATGCGGGGGATGCGATCATATTACACATATATTTTCAAGTCATGTTTCTTGTCACATTTAATTATTATATGTTTATTGTTTTGGCTGAACTAATTGTGCCTATTTGTTAATTTTTAATAGTCTACACATGTGAATTCAAAATTAATGGTGTTAGTGTTTTTTTTTCTATGCTTTGATTCTATAAAATTTATTGTACATGAATATTTTAGGAAGCTGGAAAATAACAAAACTTGGCCTCAAATTGTCTATAAAACTTGCCACAAATTGTCAGAATATAGCCTTTTTAAGGTTTATTTGGCTAATTGACTTGACCGTTGCAAAACTCAAAAGTTCCGGAAAATTTCTGGATAACTATTTTGACTTTATATAAAAAAATAAACTACAAAGACCAGTTTTAAACCCTTTAGCACCTTTTAAAGATTATTTCTATCACATTAAAGTTAATTGTCAGTTAAATCGACCAATCCAAAAATCAAATATTAAATCTGTTCAATCTAATAAAAAACGTACAAATAAACAAACACCAAATTAATTACAACATGCATATAAATACTCCCAACCCCCACCTAAAATTATAGTAAAAATATGTCACCAATTTTACCATTTTAAGAGATTAAAAAGGATTTAAAACTGTTTATATTAACGAATGGATAGACATTTTATTGATTAATCGTATCTAGATTATTACAATTAATCAATAAAATCTGTCATATTTATTTTGGGCAGAGCCCATATTTACGCAAACTGACCACAATAATGTATACATTTAAATGCAATCAATTAAAATGATTTATTAGGCGACATTTATCAATAATATCGTTATTACAAATCTGGGTTATCTAAATTTCCGTTTGATAGTAGAGTGACCCAATTCTAAATATTTCTAAATTGCTAGCAACATAAACAACTATAGTAATTTAAATAGGAACTGACAAAGAGTTTAGTTTAATTTTTGTTTGAGTTCAGATATCAGTTGCAACTTCTATTAAGTAGACGGAAATAGGGAATGTTCAAATTTGCACTTTTCTCGAATTACAAATCTTAAAACATTTCACTTGGACATTTAAAACATCTTTGACATTTAGTCATTCCAAGAATCACAAAATAATATGTTTATTTAGGGCATAATAGGGTACCCAACTTAATGTGTATGTCACTGTTCATAGAGAGTATTTTTGCTAAAAAAAAATGGGAAACTGTCAAAGCATTTTTCAGGTAAATCTACGGTAGGCATATTGTGATGTGCGCGTTTACAAAATAAAAACAAAAAAGGTAATTTAAAATATAATTACCACTCGTTTATTTTTATTTTTATATTTAAGCTAACAAATTTTGTTTTAAAATTAACAAATAATAAACCACACTGACGGTCACCTAGTATGTGTGTCCCTGGTTCAGTTTCCCCAAATTAGCAGGCAATTTTTATTAATCCTTTAGGTTGGCCGCCAGTCTGCGCGCACGAATCGTGGCTAGCTGCCTTGCGTCGGCTAGAGACTCTCAGGCAGGGTGTAACAATTTTGAGGTCACAGTGGGTACGGAGGAGTTTACTGTTACACGCGGATATTGGACAGAAAAATAAAATGGCACTTATCTGTATTTTTGTCCATCTTCTACGCTTCCTCTTGCCTTTTTTCCTTGGCTGCATGTGGTAGTCTCGTCTCACTCAATCTTTTCTTTAACTTGTACAATTTCCACCCGAAAGAATGGTGTTACTTATGCTCAGCACTTAATTTACAGGAAAAATCACAATGGTTTTTCTCTTCACACAAAAACAAAAAAAAAGAAACTCGCCCTTTCTTCCACCACTTGTCCACACCTTAGAGACTTTTTTCTACTTTCCGTCTGCTTTTATCAACTTTGCCGACTCGTCGGGTAACCCCTATTTTTTGCTCGACCTGTCATCTGTAGATCATCCGTATACTGCGCTACCCGCGGTACACCGACATTTCTGATTTTTTTAATGAAAATGGTAGTTGGCCATGATTTTGTTCTTTTTTTTAATTTGTTGTTGTTTGAGATACATAGTTCCAACAGAAATGATGATCGTTGTTTAGTGTATTTCTGTAGAATTAGAATTATTCGCACTCGATATTCACAAAATCTTTTGTTTATATTTTTGACACTTTGACAGACAACAAGCGTCAAGTATCAATAAAAGAATTAATGTTGGTATTCATTTTCAAATCATTTGCATATAAAAGACATATTATATTGAACCATACACTGAACCATACGTCATTAATGAAGATCATGGAAAGTATTGGACCTACGAATGTTTACGTATTGCTTTCGTAAACTTAGATAAGATGTAACTCAATCCACTGGAATGAAATTAAAACCGGAAACCATCAATTTTTGTAAACTAATTGTATGATTCATTTTGTCAAATGCTTTAGAAAAATCTGTGTAAATGAGGTCTATTTACTCACGAGCTTACACGGTGTTAAATACATGGCCAGAAAAACGAATTAGGTTGGTAATTGTAGATCTATATTCGACAAAAAAAACATATTGGTACACACTAATTCTGTTTTTTCAAATGAAACTCGAGTATTGATTTAATTTAAGACTCGAAAAACTTTGGAATCACAGATATAGAATCGAAACTCCTCTATATAACAGGTATAATATTATTTCTTCTGCCTGATGTAAATATTGGTTTAGAAAATGATAATTTCCAAACCTCAAGAAAGGAAGCCGTGAAAAACCTTAAATTTATCAAATGAAGCATTGGACGACTTAGAAAATAGCCAAACTTTTAGATATTCTTAACCGCCAAGTATGTAAGCCGTATATCAGTCGTTTATAAGCCTTAAATACTTTAGAATGTCGATTTGAAATATTTTCCAAACGGAAATTATACCATGCCTTAGCATAAAAAGAGTCGACCGTTTAAGATCTCAGATTGATTGCTTCTAAGTGGTGTAGTGCGATATGTTGACACAAACCTTGCTTGAGGTTCACTTGCAACAGTTTTTTTTTCAGAGCTGTATTAAAAGTACGCACGAATCGTTGACGCCTCCACATTGGACTCTGGATGGGAAGGTATGCAGATGTCAAATGTTCAATATAGCAATCGCGACAGAATTGCTGATATTTCAAAGATAAGAATTGTGGACCATTATCAAAATCGTAACTGGAGTATCAGAATACTCACAACCGTTACAGGTATTACTCCGATTGCAAAAATCTGTTGAAAAGCACGTATAGTGCAAACGGAAGTAGTCGTTGACATTTAGACAACATTAATATACTTTGTGAAAGCATCTAAAACGATTAGCCATTTTGATCTGTCTTGACATCGATAACAGGTGGACAAGTAATATGTTTTATTTACGGATTAAGGTAATTATTTTGGCAAACCAACGTAGTTCTGAATCTAGCTAGCTGCATATATTTTTGGATGCTGGAGTGTCCATAGGGTAATTTTAAGTATTTTTTTTTGTATGTCACTAATATCGAACTTAGTTTCAGGGTCACCTGAAGACTAACACAAGTTGTGTAGTACATATATGTTACCACGTCATTAAACCATAAAAGATGCTATTTGTTATGTAAAACCGTTATAAAAAGTTCAAATATACTTCAAAATTCAATTTTTTATTTAAATCGTGAAGTGCCAAACCAAATATCAACAACATTTTTTACATACCGACATGAACAAATGGTAATTATCGCGATAGTCATATTTATTGATGGCCCATTACCAATATTCGATAAAATACATTTTATATATTGGAAACGAATAGCAGGTGTATATTTAACATCGCACAACATAAAAAATTACTCCAATCATCGTTCAGCCATATAACGCTTCAAAAAATTTGGAACGAGTATAAGATTATCATAGCGTACAGAGTGACAAAATATGTAAGATTTTCGGTAATCTTATAAAAATGTTGTCACCCACAACCAAAGGCATTTTTTTTTTTTGCGTGGCAAAGATTATTTTGGCTTCTTTATATACCCACCTATACGAGTAAGACTATAGCTAATTAAATATTTAAACGAATTATTTTTGACTTAATGGATATGTTACCGAAGCAACTAGATACCAAATTGACGGTATATTTTTAGATATTATGTTTGTATATCGAAAGAGTTCATATGTTAAAACCCACACGTGCTAATCGATAAGAATAAAATCGACGACTTCATAAATAATCGACACGTAAAATCCTATATTTGTCATTTATTTATGTACATATATTCCCGTACACAACATTAAATTCGATCTGGAATAAATACATACATATATACATACTCGTATATTCAAATTTTCCCATTTGAGTCCAAATTAAAGTAATTTATGTACCAAAAAATTTGAATAACATCAAAATAAACCGAAACCACATTTTCAACATTAACACATACTTTATGCTCTTCTTCCGCACACTATACATATACCATGTATAATGTTAAAAGTACGTAGCATAAAAATAAAAAATGCAAATCCATATACGAAATCTACTTATATGGAAAAGGATTTTTTCTATTTTATCTATACCTAACTTCAGTACATAAACACAGCCATAGGAAACGTATACCTAATGTACAGCATTGAGAGATCTTAAACCAAAAAACGAAATCAAAAAAAATTCTAAAATACATTTTTCACATTTTCTTTACATTGATAGAATTTTAAATGAACAATTTTCTTTTTTATTTGGTTTTTCATTTAGCTGTTGTTTCTTATACTGTTTCGAAGGCATTCGAAGGAATGGATTTATTTAGCCAACCGAGGCATAATTTTTCATTTTTTTTTTTTTGTTTGGGTGGTACTGTTGCAAATTTAGTTTAAGAATTAAATCAGCAACACGACGTGATCAACACATGAGTATTAAATAAATTGAAAAAAAAATCAGAAAATCCTGGCAGACTATCAGAAACAGGTATAACGAAAATAAATTTAAGTTTGACTCGATTTGGATTTAATTTTTTGTATTGTGTTCAACCTTATTAACATAAATTTGAAAAGAAACTATCTGTAGCCAAATCATGCAGTAAAGCAGTCAACCTATTGTAGTCAACGATATGGTAAGCAGTTCAAAAACTAACATTTTGGTAATTGGCTCATAAAAACATATAATCGATACAATATATTTTACCAACCTTAGCTGGTTAGACCGGTTGATTTTATATCGGCCAAACAATAAGCATTTTATTAAGGTATCATTCATCACAAACGGGCCACTATAAGTGTTGTATTTTACGTGTTGAGAGAGAGAGAGAGAGAGAGAATTTTCTCAAACTTAATCCTAGTTGTTCAAATATTCAGCACCCAGGAAGGAGTCATCTTTGCTTGGTTCATTCTTTTTGGAATTTAAATATGAATATTTTTTTCAGACAACAATAGTGAGATAATAGCGAAATAATTATCAGATAATCACTTCGCGAAAGGTAACTAATTCTGTGACGAAAAAAAAACAACATGTCGCAAAGATAGTAATACGATCCAAAAAACTAATAAAAAAGTACAAAATCAACTTCCACCTACCAAATTAAAGTTTTCGTTCAGGTTTTTACTTGTAAACACATATAACTTCCGTTGATGTACACTCGTAAGCTTTACACGCCACTACATTTTACATAAAACAACTGCAAATTGCGCCATTCTCAAACTAATTTCCTAAATAATTCAACTCGATGTTAACAAGAGTGAAAAAATGTGAAATGTTACCAGTATATACGAGAGACTGCTGTAAGCTTGATGTTTAGATAAAAAAAAAAAGATAAAAAAACACAAATTAAATGTACAAATGGTTGGTTGACTTTTTTCCTGTCTAATACTGCTTTAGGTTATCCAGTACCAAAAAAAAATTATCCTCATTAAAATAGAAACACACAACGTCGAGAGAGTATAGTAGGGACGACAAAAGCTTAAAAAAATTAAACCTAAAGTTTATTTATTTCCGCAAGGAAACTGAATTTAGTGCTTTTTCATATTTTTGCTAGAGCTTTTTGATTTTGTTTTATGTACTTCGAAATATTTTCAACATATAAGGATAGACCTTTACACAATACAGCACACTAGTAATTAAGTATTCAAAATAATCCTCGATCCGTTTTTTTTTTCTTGTATTTTGGTGACCCTAAATTTCCCTTTTCCCATTTTTTAAGGGAAATTTTGTTTTGTCTTTTATTAAGTTTGAAAAGCCTTTGAGGTTCTCGTAAAAATTACCAAGCTTTCAAAAACTTTTTTGTTAAAAATATCATCTAATTTCCATTATCATCATTATTATTATCATTAAATAACCAAACCAAAAGAAAACCCGGAAAATCTATTATTAAAGTATCTTCACCGTTGTTGTGTGCCACCACGGTTCATTTTCTTTATGATTTAATAATTCTTCAATGGAAAATAATTCTTAATTATTACAAAAAAAAAATGAAAATGTAAATCGATAATAAATTTTGAAGTAGAATGAAAATATCAAAAAGGAACCGGAAAAATTAAGGAAAACTCGAAAATGAGCATGATAATAGTATTAGCAATGATTTTATTTTTAATGGTAAAATTATTATTTAATAAAAATTTTCAATTTCCATTTTTTTTATTATTTTCATTACGAAAATCAATTAATCAAAGTTAATGGTTTGTCATAATTTTGGTTTTGGGCAAAAAAACGAAAATAATTTTTTTTAAGTGAAATTAAAAAATGTTTTTTAGTGGAGGTGTGATGTTTGAGGGAGGAACATCGGCGAGAGACATTATTTTTAATTTTTATAATTTTAATATTATCGATTCTCATTTAAAAATTTTTTGGGGGGGGGGCTAGCATCAATTATTAATGATGGTGTCTAGTCAACGTAATGCAAGCTTTTAACTGTGCATACCTCCAATGGTATATATTTCCAACAGAAAAATGTATGATAAATAATCACTTGTACAGAACATTACCGATTACTGTATACCTACTGTCAAAAATAGACTTTATTTACACACATATAAAAAAATCATATAGGCTTTGCCATAATTTTTTTGCGATCTAAGATTTTTCTATTTATGGCACAAAGTTCACAACTTTGATTAATGTGCGATATTTCAATTTTGATGAAATTTTTACTGGGATCTTAGAATTTTCGATGTATGGCACGAATCCCTTAAAGTTGATAGGTTATAACCATTATGTGTTTTTTAGGTTTTCAGAATTTTATGGCATATATTTTTAAGTTATGTTGGCCTGACCATTTGTTTTCTATATGGCCTTAAAATTTTCGATTTAGGGCACAAATTTCTCAAATTGTATGAGCTTGTTGAAATAAATTGTTCACTTACGGTGACCTATCAATCATATTTTTTTCCAAAGGTCTCGGAATTTTCTATTTAGGCCACAAATAACAGATTTCATTATTTTTATGGGTTAACTATCATGTGTTTTGGGAATTTTCGATTTGTGGTATGAATTTTTCAATAATAACGGTATTTTGTTATTTTTATTTTTTATTTTTTGAGAAAACCCTCAAAATTTAATAGGGGAAGGCTAGTTGGATTGTGTAAGGTTTGAACGAAATCTGTAACTGTTTTTTTTATACTAGTGAATTTTTAAATCAGATTATTACTTATCTAATAAATTCATCAAAATCTGATAACAATTCCGTTCAAATTACTATTCAAATATTCTGGCATATTCCAAATATTTTTCTTTGCAGTATTTTGCTGAACAAAAGATCAGGACAAAATATTCAAACTGTTGAATTAAATTGGTAGACCAATAGTTTATGATGGTACCGTTGTATAATAAACAGTACAACAAGCAGTACAATCGTATTTGCTATCAATACCATATATAATGTAGTCTACGCTACCTTCTTTGGCAAGTCAGACTCTTTGGCAATGTACCTAAGCTTTACACTATAGATTCAGTATTTAAAATAAATTAATATCATAAAACTTCATCAAGAAAGTTCATATCAGTTTACCATACTATGCACGCTATATATATATATATATATATATATATATATATATATATATATATATATATATATATATATATATATAAATATATATATATATATATAATATATATATATATATATATATATATATATATATATATATATATATATATATATATATATATATATATATATGTAAATATATACCTGCCACTCAATATACAAGACTGAAACTATGGTGTGGTGGTCTCTTTTTGTACCTTTAGCATATATTATGACATTTTGAACAATGCTCCTTTTGAAAATTGTTTGTTCAATATCTAATACTAAAATATATGCAGACCACAAAAAAAGCCTATTTTAAACTAAATTAAAAATCGATTCTGAGTCTCTCTGCTGTTTGCAATATCTCTGGAAGAGGTTTCTGGAAGCGGAGATGGCTACAATTGGTAGCAAAATCCATTTTCATTGAAACGATAAAAGCGTATCGGTTGCTAAACACCCTGACCCAAAATTATGCAAGCCAATTTCTGTTTGAACCTAAATTTACCAATTTTAACAAAGATTTGATTTGTTTTCGTTATATCCATGCGTATTATATACTCGTTCATAATTTATAGCCCCTAAATGAAACGGCACATTAACCTGGGAAAATTTTTTGTAATAAATTAAATTCTTAAGCAATTTAAAATACTTTTTGCTATTATTAATAAATAGAAATACTTTCGCCCTTCGAGCAATGCCGGAAAAAATTTAAATAACACAATAAAAAAAACTTCGTATACAAAGCTATTATCCAAACTAAATGAAATAATTTCCACTCAGCTGAGTACAATGTTTAGTTTATTTTTTTGCTATGCTCAAAATTTAAAAAAAAAAAAACGAAAATCAAATTTCTTTTTTGTTTTTTATTAAAAGTTTTAAGCTCATTTACTTGAAACAAAAAAACAACAATGTTAATCTAATATAATTCTATTGTGTGTATGTATGTGCACAAAAAAACGTAAATAAGATGAAAAATAATAATGGGGCAAAAATATTAGAAAACTTTGGAAAAGCATAAATTTATGGTGTTCTCCATATTGAAATTATCATGAATCGATCAAAACTTTCTCGAATATTAAGGATTAAAGGCAATTAGTTGGGCTTCGATTGTGTTGACATGAGTTTTACAAAAAAAAAAATCCGTGGGGTTCGTCTGGTATGAATTCAATTTATCACGGAATATTCACTTGAGAACACATCTCCTCTCTGCTAGGAAACTTTTTATTGTTTCACCAGATGTTTCATGATTTATAACTAAGTTTATGGTGGCTAAACTATGTAATTAATCATATCACTTTAACATTTCACTATGCAGTTAAATAAAAATCCGCTCGTCACATCACAATTTTACTACTTTAAAATATACTAGAGATTTTTTCAGAAAATACCTGAATTAAGTATACTGATGACTAGCACCTTAGTAAAAAACTGAACATTAAAATTTAAAAGGGTGAAAAATTAATATAGGAGGAGACAAGATTAAAACCAGTATAGTGTTGAATCTATCCAAAGCAACTCAATAAATTAATAAAGATTTCTATAATCATCAACGCCTAGAACTTCTATAACGTATAGTCTATTTTTCAAATTCAGAAGAGTAATTAAGAATAGCTGAATTTTGGATAGTGGAGCTGGTCTTTCGGTTCTTGATTTCCTCGGTGACTCTCAGCGAAAAAATTAGATAATGAGAATCAGGGAATTCACATTGTTCCAAATCTCACATAGCAATTGTACCTTAGCAAAGAGTAAAGTAGAGTAAAGTGCCAATTCTTGGTCGTCTCCGGCACCATTGACCTAAAAAACGCCAAAAGCCAAACGCCAAAAACCTCTGGATTCTTTATCAAAGGATAAAATGGCCTTTACTGAACCGGGACATCCAATCTACTAATTCACCATCATGCCAGTTGAACTGTGTAACGTAGCCCAAATGATGTGTCCGATGTTGCACAAGGTTATATTTCATCAAATTCATACCTGCGTCTTTGTCACCCCTCAATAATTTATTAGTCGCATGAGGTTAGCAAATCTGACTTTAAATGTAGAATAAAGTAAAATCGTTTTACGAGAGACTATAGGTATCTTGGTTTATGTGATTGGTGTGTAATGTCTCAGCATAAATCCAGAGAAGGTGCGAACCATAGACGACTTGACAAAATGTGGAACACAGAGAGGCAAGAGTATTTTGACCATCTAGTGAAAACGCTCGTCACTTTACCAAATAAATGTACAGTTGGACTCATCTACTAAAGTAAAATAGGAAGCGTATTATTTCAAAGTTTTAATTATGAAGGAAGACACCTAATTGTGTTCATATCACATAAAAAAACAGAACATAAAGTAATTATAGCATCATTGAACTGGACTGTTTGGCTGGAGTGGTAAGTGCTGAAAAGTTTAGATCCTATATTGAAGGTTATCCATTCACAGTAATTACTGATCAGTCGAGTAAAAGGGAGATTTTAGTATCGAATATAGAAAAGGCACTTTAAACGTCGTTTCTGACTGTCCAACTAGAATGTATGTGGAAGCTCTTAAAGATAATATTGATGATGTTATTTACTTTAATTTAGATTCTAAGGCATTCAGCGAAGGCAAGTATGTGGCTAAAATCTTAGTAATGGAGAAAAACACAGATTCTACGTCAAATAAAAACATAATAGTTCTTAAAGAGAGCAGGTTACGAAACGGTCACATTTTAATTCTGCATTAAAAACTCCACAGCATGCCGAAGCATAGTGCCAGAATTAGAAATAGAAAGATAGATAGATGGTGGAACTGGGGTTTATAGTATTTGGGAAGGATAATGCATCAGAAAGATATTAGAGAGAATTCCATAATACAACCTCATTGATAGTATTATGCACCAGCTAGAATTACATTAAAGATAGTAACAATGTTCGGTAAATAGTTAGAGAAAGAAAATATGAGCTATTTAATGTATTGGTGCAATTCAAAACATAAAAAGCAAGATCGAATTGTTGAGAATAATCGATATTGCTGACCGCAAAAGGCTCCATGAAAGCTTCTTTCCTTCATGTATTTGAGCGAATTACTATATTCTGTAATATTAAAGCTTCTACTTGCAAACCTGCTTTGTAAACCGAAATGACAACAAATCAGGTCCAAAATCCAAATCACGAAAGGTAAACCAATTCTTTTTAAGTTTAATTTAATGTTCACAATGCCAAAATTATATGTCTAGAATTCCATAAATGTTGCTACTGGCGACGATGATAGCAATAAAGTAACAAAAGCATTTTTAACGGAATCCTTAATTGAATAACTTAACCGGTTTATCTTGTCAATACACTCTGATAAACCTTTGAGATGCGTCGATTGGCTTTATAAAATCATGAAAGGGAAACGGAACCTTCCAATCATCATAATTTGCGACTTCGGTTGATGTGGACGACGATTGATTGGATACCAATTGTCCTTAATTGTTTACAGGCACACAAAACCACTCAAAAGCTTTGGACAAAGTCTTGCAACATGAAATTAACCCTGACAATTGATAAAAATTTAATATGTAAGCAATGACATGGCAGGAAAAGTCAGAAAAACTTTGCACCACTTCTAGTGAGAATGTGTAAAATTTAGAGCACAAAATAACTTCAAAAATATTCTCTCGAAGAACAACCACCAGGTATCAAAAATCTGTGGGCTTGCCTAATAATAAAAGTTTTTTTTCCAATTATCAAACTGCCGAAACAAAGGAGATGAACAAGATGCAACATACAAATAAACCAACAAGTAATCATGCTTTTACCTCTTTAAATTGGAGAATTTAGTTAATGGCAGGTTCCTTAACCGTTTCTAAGCAGCACTAAAAAAAAACCTTAGTGTAAATATTCAACTATAAATGCTACCTAAAAATATCATGATTTTCAATAAATTTTGTGATACAGTTCCTGGTACTAGTAAAATTGATATAAGTCCTTTTTGAAATTTGCAATTCAATTAATTTTTATCGCTAAACTATGTAATAATCTGTGTTGAAATATAGTTCATAATGTATGGCCCATTTATAGACCACCATAAAAAAGGGGAACAAAAAAAATACATAAAACCGGATCAAAATGCATAAAATATTAATACGAAACCATTCCAAGATATCCGATTATTTATGTCCGAAATAAAAACAAAAACTAAATCATATTCTTACAGCGATTCGAATATATAAAGATACAACATTTTATATTATCATCTCGGAAAAGATAAAAAAATTTTCCATTCCTATTATTTTTTGATCTTTTACTTAACGCTGCTGGTAGCTATTTCGTATATATTTTCAATTTTTTTTTTGTTGACCCCCTGAAGAAAAATTACATCAAATCTGTATCGTTTGGTCGGATCCCTCTTAAAAATATCTTATCGAACAAATATATACTGGAGAGCACAATATCAAAAAATATAAATCCAATAAATTAGTTTCCAGTAGTTTTGTATATAAACAACACACAGAGCGAACTGTTTTATTTTAGTTGGTTGGTCTATGGTCTGTTGTGTTCGGCAGTGATAAGAAAATATCAATGAACATAGATAATAACATACCGAATCTAGCAAAATTAATCGAAACTCATATACCAATCGAAATTCTTCCGTTTCGTATGAATAGAAAAAACAATATATATGAAAGAATCATGGTCGAATAGGGAAAGACATGACTACCCTTTTGGGGAACCTTTTTTTGTTTAACAGCTTCTTATATACACACACAAAAGTTATAATTTATTTCATATTTTTTGCTAGATTTTATTCTTATGCCTCTCTCTCTCTTAAGTACATACCAAAATTTTAATACGTACGAGATTGAAAATTATATAGAAAATGTGAAAAACTATTATTAAATTCATCCTTTTTATGACCTTCCCGGTTAACGATTATATTTTCAAGCAATGCGGAAGTTTTATGTTCAAATGATATGAATCTATGCTATAGAGAAAAGTAACCGAAAGTTTATGAGTAAGTTCTTCGTTTTAAATAAAAGGATATTTTCAAGGTCGTTAATAATTGACGGTTTTCTTTTGTGCACATATATCTATACAAATACAGATACGTACTTAGAATTGAGAAGAAGAATATGATATTGAAATTCTTTACTCTTGCTCTCTTTATAGCGGCATATACCTCTCCATATAGGGTATACTAACTGTGCTTAGCACATGAAAATGTTTGTGAATAAAATTAAAGCTTTTTTATAGTTTTCTTCTTTTTTTTTTTTTTGTAACTACCGAAAGTTCTTGTTTTCGTGTTTCAGTTGTTATTTTTTCCTGAGTTTAATGCTTTATGCTGCTTACCATGATAATATTATAGTGTTCGTGTTTATTTGTTGTTGTTGTTGTTGATGTTGTTGCCATAATATATTTCAAAATGGTGAACGCATTTTGAATATAAATTTTGTTGAATTACTATTATTATGGTTGTTGTTGTTGTTGTGTATATATAGTCTTCAATTTTTGTACCTAAAGTTTCTTTTTTTTTATTTTAATAATATTCTTATTGTTACTGTTATTGTTTTGTTACACATTTTATGTTTCGCGCATCATCTATATACGAATGTGTATTAAAGGGGGATCTAAGCGATAGCGAAGAATTTTTTTGGTGTTAAATCGCTTTTGTTTGTTTTCGATTCGTTTGAATCTTTACAAACTTAATTTTTTTAACGTTCTGTTGCACTTTAGTTTTTATGAGCCATAGTCTTGCATATAATCGCAAACAAAGATCATCTATATTTTTTTTGTTAATTTTCTTCACCAAAAAGAGGGTAACTTTTTGGTGAAGAAAATCAACAACTTGAGAACGAAATTTGAGGCATGACTGGAATGATCCCTGAAAGTTTTTGTCAGGTCCAGTTCTCTTTGCGCTATTCCATTATTCGTTTCTTTGTAATAGCAGACAGGTACTTAGATCAATCTGTAATTCATCGGCTGAAGTACATATTCATCCTTGCATACTGCTATATATTTACAATATTTCCGAATTTTCCACATAGCAAATGATATCCAGAACCTTTTCCAAAAGTTTTTTGTATTAAACGTATCTACTCGACTTGAAATGGTCCAACTGGCCAATTGTAAAAGCCAAGTACTAACTGCCAAAATTCATGTAGGTTTATCAAAAAGCAAGTAATATAAAAACAGCTAGTAATTTCCATTTTGAAGCATTTAAAGTGTTCGACTTTATAAGAAATTAATCAGTATTGGACACTTACACGATTTATTGTAATATGTCAATATTCTATTTTGCAAATTTTCTTAATAAAATTTAAATGTTTTGGCCAGCTACTCAATTTCTAATATTTCCAATTACTATTTTAGGGACAAGATTATATTTTTCAGCAAAATTTAAGTCAAAAACAGGCAATCAGCATCCACACCGAAATCTACTCGATCACTCTTTACATTTTGAAATTCTTTTTAAGAACGTCTTCTTATTTTATTTGGTGCTAAATATTTACCGCAAACAAAGTACAACATTGGTATATATATATATATATATATATATATATATATATATATATATATATATATATATATATATATATATATATATATATTTAAGTTTATGTTTATATTTATATATCTACAAAAATCTTGTATGTAAATATTATTACCTTCCGTATGAGGAAAATTCAAATTAGATATTGAAATATGAAGAACATTTATGTTGCGCACCACACAAAAATGTGTTTTCGTAAAGAATTTTTTTATTAACTAAAAAAAAGTTACATATTTAGACTTAAAAGTTTCTAAACCCATCATCATCAACATCGTGATCATCGTACACCATCGGTTTATTATTGTAATTTTTTATTTTGGTTTTCCATCCTCCCTGGAGTATTTCTTATATATCGCGCGATATACTATACAATCAACATCGCTCGCGCGCAATCAATGATACAAAAAAAAAAAAGTTGTGGTACTTTAATGTGGTTTGTAAAGAAATATTGGATTTTTTGGTTTCACTTCACACAAAAAAATAAATAAAAGATTTTTATTTTTAGTATGCCAATGTTACAACATATTACGTTATGAGTGTAGAGAATTTTATTTATACGAAGCAGAAGAAGAAGAAAAAGAAGATGTGAGCGATATAAAAGCTTATAGAGTATGGTAATTTTATTGGTTTGAAAGCTTTCATGAATTATCTTTATGTAGTTTTTTTTAAACTCTCGTTTTTTCTTCTACGTCAAGATAACATCTTACGTGTAAGTGAAAAAAGGAATGTCTAAATAAATTTAAAGAGTCAAAATAATACCAGCAGTTTTAAAAAATTTAAAAATAAAATGATATAACTCTTAAAAAATTAGAACAAATCGGTATGTTTGTGACAGAGTCGCCTGTAACTTTTTGAATTTTCACAACTGAAAAGAGTGTTTAAGGTACTTATGTGTAGTGAAATTAGAAAATTTTAGTTTTTTTAATCATAAAAGCGGAAATGCAGACCGAAGCCTTTTTTATATGTATTTAAAAATGTCACCGTTCTTAAAGTGGTAAAATCATTCTTTGATCTGACCACCTACATACGATCACCAATTGTTAAAATATGGGTTTAAAAGAGCTTGCAAAACTTCTCAGTAAAAGGTCAACTTTGGCGAGTAATGCTGTTTGTTTTCTTTTTTTAGGCATAGTGTTTTTAAAAAAAATTTGGTGCAGAAAAAAGTACATCCAAATATTGAACTGTAGTTTCTAAAATATGTATCGGAAAGCTATTAATTTAATTTTAATTGACTGGTAGTTTTATAGACTATTTTCTACTACATTTGGCTACATTGACATTGTTATTTTCATCTTCATTCGTTGAAGCTATGGTGTTTTAAGGCATAAAACACATTTTTTTTTATAAATTAATTTTTTCTCAAAAAACCCGTACGAATTTTTTTTTTTTTTTTTTTAATTTTTATTTCTTACTGGTTCACAATCATCTCTACAATCATCTAATACATTATTTGCACCCACGTGCCATCATTTCTTACGTAAACAGTTTATTCTTGACGATGTAGTGTTAATATTATAACAATTTTTTTGATTAGTAAAACAGTAGGCTATGATAATATTAACTACTCTGTTTAACTACTAATATTAACTACTCTATGTTTGAAAAACAAAAATTAAATATTTTCATTAATTTTGAGAAATTGTCTAGTATTGTGTCAGTGTTGTGAATAAAAAGTTTAAAATAATCTTGGAAAATTAACATTATGATGGCACACCAAATCATTTGGATGTAATTAGTAATGCACGTAGAAATAATTAGTAATGCAACAGTAAATCTATTTATTAGCATTAAAATGATTGTTTTATAATTAACCGTCTCTCGCTACCGAATTCATCAAGTATTGCACAAGAAACATCTTTATCCATACCATGAAATACCTATTTAGGACCTATTACCGATAGACTACGATAAAAGAATGAAATTTTGTAATTAGAAGATTGAAAGCTTTTTTCATGCTTCAGTGTAAATTAATGGGCTGGTGAAACTAGCGATAATTTAGACCTGTCATATTAACATCGTCAGTAAATCAACAGATAAAATAGTGAACGTTATTTACGATTTTAAAAAAAAATTATTTGCCACTCCTTGATGATGTTTCTGTACTTTTTTGTAAATGAAATTTTTAAACACTCTGTATCTCAAAGAACAAAATCAAAATTGGATTGTTTTCGATTGATCACTTATTATGAATTATTGGTTGCTGAAGTCATACTTGTGAGTTATTGTTTGATTATCATATAAATAGTTGACCGCACGTTAGCAGTCCTTTATGATTACCTGTTTTACTTATTTAACAGGCTTATACCTTTAAAAAAATACAATGCGGACTCCTCTTGTCTGGTTTGGTCCAAGTATTTACATATAGCAATTGTTGACCTAAACGCTTTATATAGAATATGAAAGGGTAACAAAAAGACTACTGAAAATCGATGTAATTTCCTTAGATCCAGGTGGAAGTGGAAGGTTAAGAAGTTAATTAGGGTAATTAAAAGCATCATTTAAATACGCTATTCGATGCTTGCATATTATCATAAAGAGTAATATTCACTCCCTTGGTATCTCGAAAGATGCAATCTAGTTTTTCCGTTAATCTGTTAATCTATTTTGTTCCCACAATTGCTACGTCGATGTCATTATACTTTTGTAATGTGGGACTACCCCATGTATACCTATACTAGATGAATCTTTAGTTTTTAAACTGTTGGCAAAGAAACTATTCAATTGACAATCAACTCTATCAAGTCTAATATCATTGGACATTTTAAAAAATGATTCCATTACCCAAAACCTCACACCCTAAATTGATTACTGATGCATGAGACCTATTAGTCTATGTTATCTAAGGAGATTACAATTTCTTGAGCTAATCGTCTCAATTAAGAAACAGAAACTGTTTTAGTTTTTGAATTATTTAGATCACATTTTACACATTTTAGTGCGAAGATAACTTTATCAGTATTGAAGTAAGTATATTTAGTAATGAAATTACGGCAAACATATGTCAGGCAAGTTTCTTACACAATTTTTAGGTCAACAATTTTTGGCACCTCAAATAATCACTTTTTAGCCAATTTTTTCAGAGCTTAAACAGATTCAACTACATAGTCAATGTTTGTTTCCGAAAATAATTAAATTTTATGAAATTTCAAAGAAGAATCTCGGATTGGAATACTAAACTCATGCTATTGTTAGTTTTTTGAATATCTGACAGAATTAAAAATTTGTTTTTTTCCACATGAATTAACCACTGATTAATAAGCACATTGTTTAAAGCTGCAGTGTTTGCATCGGGAGGATCAATCCCAAAAATACAGATGAAAATTTTAAAACGAACCTTCAGTTTTTTCAATTTAGTAAATCCTTTAAAACTAGGTAGGTGCAAAAAATTAAAAATGTTTGGTGCTAGTTACTGAACTGAAAATGGTAATTTGTAACCATATTATATTCTATTTTGTTGTTTAAATTCCAATTTTATAGGATTTTCGGTTAATTCTTTAATTGGAGTCATCTTGCTTTCAAAAAGTGGTTTTTTAAGAAGATTTAATATCATGCCATAACAAATAATATAAGATCTTTGTGAATCTGGAATCATTATTATTTAAGACAATCGATCGAAGAGAAATCCTAATACCGCACTACTGTAATACATTTACAAAAAAGTCGATTCCTAATTTTACTTAGGATGTACTTCTATGAGATGCAGATGCAACGTGCAACTCTATGAGCATGAAATTCATAATTGATTGGAATATCCATAAAATGTTTCATTTGGAAAAGTCAATAGTTTTTTCTTCTTGGAATGGTGGTCTTTCATTGTTCTCCAACTATGATAATATCAGTGTTGCTTTTTTGAATGCGACCGGCTATTTTATTATCTCTGCACTTTTATTATCTAAAATCCTTTATCAAAATAAAGTTGCCTTATTATTTAGTTGCTAATTCATAATCAAACCATGTTTCATAATGTGGGTAAGTTTTGTGATTTCAACATTATTAAAAAGTAATTTAAATTCCAAATGTTTAATTCAAGGTTGTTGTATTTGATTTTTTCGAAATGTCAGTTTGTCTAATAATTTAACTTTCCATTCACTAAAAACATGTTACTAATTGTATGCCATTCGCTTACAACCAAAATAGATGTTAGCAGTAAGACAATTTTTTTCAATCAATCAATTTTTCAATCAGCGCACAAATCCCAAAATTTTTGTTATCCTATAAAATCTTCCTTGTCAGACTAGACAAAAAACGATTAAATTCTTAAACGATTTCGTACATTTTTTAAAAGGAAAAACCAATTTAACCGAAAATCTACTGTTGAATGTAGTAATCCAATTGAATAAATTGTAAATTGTAGTACATCCGCACCACCGACATATCTACATTGTTATACACAGTTCAGACTTCAATCAGTTTCAATTCGATTTTTAATTAACCAAAAACGAAATTTGTAGTTTTTCATTTAGGAAGCTCAACACAACAACAACAAATATTTCAAAGTAGAAAATTTTATATAGAAAAAAAATTTCTCAAGGAAAAGGAATTTTCGTATTTGCTTTATCTATATATACACTGTGCTACTGTACTCGTAATGTTGTTTGTATATTTTATTGGGAAAATATTTTTTGTAAATCGAACGAAAAGCTCTCAAATGTTGTATTTATAAAACTAATATATAGAATATCCTATCGAGTTTTTTTTATATATTTATTATCCCAAGAAAATATAACAAAAAAATAAGAAAGCACAAAAAAAGTGGAAAAATATAGAAGTTATTTTGGGATGCTTTTATTTAACTATGAACAAGTATAATATAAAGTATATTATATCCAAAGTCGAAAGTTGACATAAAGTATTTTTTGAACAACAAAAAAAAAGGTCGATGTGTTGTGAATTTGAAACTTACAATTAAAGTTAAATGTCTCTAATAAAACTTTAATCGTTTGACAATTGGTTTGAAATATTAAATTTCACACAAAACATTTTTTTTTCTAAAGTCTTACCTTGAAATAAACTTAAAATGAAAAGTTTTCGGGTATATTTTGTTATACCGTCGTTAGAAATCCAAATCTGTAATGAAAAAGAGAAAAAAGTGTTAAGGAAGGTGTATATCAATAATGAAGGAAACCTCACCACTTATACCTAATTAAAGTTCAGTGGTAAATGTATATTATTTGGAAATATATAGATATACCGCTTAGCAAACTGATAAGGGTAGACCATTCGATAAAAAATCTGTCATTGAAAATCTAGTAAAATCACTATACCATATATAAGTGCCTATATGTTTGTTTTTCTAAGGTCACCTTTAAGCGGTGCGCCAAACATTGTAAAATAACGATGGACTTATATTTAAAACACAAAAAATCATATATACTTGGATGAGTATATCACCGATCGTAATTAAGTAAAAATACATCTAAATTGCACCCATGTTTACCACTATGACAATTACTCGGTGCGGAATCGTTCGTTATGGGTTCTACGGATCATACTGTAATATACAATTTATGAACTGAACTTATAATACGATTTATGAATTTAAACAGAATTTAATTAATTTTTAGGAAAATTTCAAATTATCAATCAGAAAACGTAAATACATAGAAACTATTTGTCGTCATATACTAAACTACAATAAATCATTAATTTTGGAAAAACTAAAATTGTGATAAATTGAGACCAATCGTTATGTTCATAAATTTTCACTGGACCACTCATATACAAAATAATGGTGCGATAGACTCGTATTGCAAACGATATTTTATGAATAATTTATGGATTTTATTTAAAATTTATGCTGCGTCTATTGTTGAAATGTGTATGTTTGTATAGTTATGTTCTAATCGTGAATACGAAATAACATATAATTTAGAAAATAACATATAATATTTTATTGAATTTGTCGATAGGTATGTATGGTATATGGGGATAAATTCTTTCGATTTATAATTGATTAATTTTCATTTTATTGGTGGAAATTGTTTTCGATTTTCTTTTATTACAATAAAATACTTTTTACATTTATACAGGCTAACTAATGTAATTTATTGTTTTAGTTAAATTCGCACTTTTGTTCGATATAGCCTCCTTTTTGCCTAACTATGGCCTTGAGTTGGTCGGAAAAAGTATTGCCCGCATGCATATAAGGCTCCGGAATGCACAGTTCCTGGCAAATAGCTAGCTTAAGGTGATCGACACTTTGGTATTTTTTAGCGCTTCATAAAATTTTCCCGATAGAAAAGCCAATCGAATTGGCCTCAAGAGGATTTGCCTGCCATTGTGTTAAAAAAATAAAATGCGGAACGTTGTTTTCAACTGTTACACGTTAATGTGCACTTTACGAGACGATGCAGAATCCTTTTATAATGTTAATGGTCTCCAGCAAAAATATGTACGTGCTCTAAGGCTTTAGTGCATCCAAAATATTATTGTGTGCCTGCTGTGGCAAATAATATTGGTCATTTTGTTTGTTTACATATTGGTCAATGTGAAATGGAACTTTATTATTGAGATAACGATATTCTTATCAAAGGGCTACTCGCATGCAAACAAAACAATTCTTTTGCTCTATCCTTTTTTTCTGTTCAGGAGAAAGATTTAGTGTGTTTTGGAAGGCTTCAATCGAATCTCATTTTTCAGAAAGTGTTGCATTCTTTTTCTAGATATGTTTCGAAGCTTTCGAACAATTTTAATTTGCAGATTTCCAGCCAAATACAGTAGAATAACACTGTAGCGTTCGATTTTCAAGTTATAGAGATTATTTTCGTGTTAACTTAGGTGAGATCAACTCACTAAAACAATTGAATTGCCATTAGTAATGTTTTGACCACTCTGTTATGGGGCTTTTACAATAACACGGTTTACAATAACAAATAAGACATTGTACAAAATGAAGTGTGTGCCGGCAGCAAAGCATCCAAAGAAAAAAATAAGTAAAAATATTTATCAAGCCTCAAACTTTATTGGTATCAAACTGCATCAAAGCAATTCCGATTGATTGATTAAAACCTCAGAGTAACTTAACAAAATTTGATAAAATTTATTGTATCGTTCTCTAAAAGTAACATACTCAGGAAATATTTTAAGTTTTTCCTCGAATTGGAACTAATGCAAATTATACAGCTGCATAAAAAGAGGTATCATAGCAAAGAGAATCTTTTAAAAATGTAAAATGCAAAATAACCCATGGGATTATCAAGCTTCCGCTGGAAGCTAGATAACTTAACTCCCTTATGCCTGTTTGGAACAGTTAATCATCTGATGAATTTATCAACAAAAATCAGCTAAAACATAATTTAGGATTTTGCGAACAACTGCTGAAGGAAAAAACATTAAATATTTATTGGAGTCAGAGTTTGAGTTGGCCTTTTCACCGATTCAATTATCAAGGTTTGAGGTTTGCTTGTTTAACCATCACCTTGACTGTATGCATATATACAGTTACTTAGTTTTCCTTTCCTGTCGTATTCTGACCCTGAATCTTGTCCATCATATCGACTGCTCGTTTAATTTTGTTACAAAAGTATATTATGTCAGGCTTGTGTTTTGACTGGTAGGCTTTATTATCATTGTGTTACGTATCATTTAAAACTAGCGCTCTGTTGTTCTTAGGTACGTACGAACAAAGTACTATATTTTTCTTTCAAAATTAAAATTTGTTGACAAACTTTAAATTCCCGAGGTAAATTGTTTATTTTTTGCATGGTAACGACCATTGAGAGGTTCCAACTAAGTACTCTTTCGCTAAAGAAATTGACGTTTATTCCTTTAGAGTACGTTTGTATATTTGTTCAAGCATTGTTTGGCCGGTGAAATTTACTTCCTGGGTAGAACATCGATACTAAGTTGCCTTTCTTCCAATTTGTTAATTTTCATGACTGTGATCCTAATCGTAAATATACCGAAACATTTTGTTGGAAAGCTTATGATACCTAAATAAAAAATCTAGGATTAACATTGATTTTAAAATGTTTACTGAATGTCTTATTATGGCACTCGATTATTAAATACCAATGAATTTTTCAATTAGAATCAAAACACATATTACGAAAAGGGATAATGATATTCTTATACATATAATATCCTTCTAATAAATCATAAATTTCAACTCAAATAAAATATTGATAACAACAGTAATCTGAACCCTATTTAGAAATATTATAATCTATTGAATATCTACTTTACTCCGCGTTTTATTAGATACCAAAAAATAAACCAAGCAACACAACCCGACGAATAATAACAACCAAATTTTTGTTCGAGCTTTGGAGCTTTTGTATTTGTATATTGTATATTTATATTTTGTTGTTGTTGTTGTGGTACCAAACAAACCCAAACACATATAATATTCCATTTCTATAACTCTATTGTTATATGTTACATTTTACAGATACGAATGTGTATATTTGAATTGTTATTCAAACCACCCCATAAAATCCCTAACCTCTCATCGCCCTATCAATATATACATAAAGATAACAAAACAATAATATCTTATATACAGCTTCTTCTATTCACAGAAATTTATTTATTGTTACGCTATTTGTGTGTTTCGTTCGTAGAACGCCAATGATAATGGTTTTGTTTTTTTTTTTTTCATTTCAGTGGAAGCTCGAGGATGTCGTTAATAGTATTTTGCTTGAAAAATAGTTTGGAAAAAAAGTTTATTGTGTGGTGTGGATTTAAGTATTAACCACCTCATAATCGCAGTTAATTTTCCATTTTGTTGAATTTTCAATTATTCGAATATTTCTGCAGACTATATAGACACAATACATAGTCTGCTCTTTATATGATCCGTAGGAACTTAACACATGGTTGTAGAATATTTTTTTTGTATATTATGAAGAAATGATCGGTTTTGTTTTGTGATCGGTTTGACGATGTTTATCAGACAAAAGGGTGTAGAATAATTTATGCTAAAATAAAATGTCCATAAATAGTGTTTCAAGAGGGTTGCAAATATATAAGCCAAGATTTCTTCTGCAGGGCATGTTCCAAAAAATTGATAGAACATAAAAAATATTATGATAATATTTCGCACCAGAAATTATCTGTAGAATTATTTAATTAATTTAATTTATAAATGAAGAAATCGTCACCAGATAATTTTTCGTGTCGTTGCTATGTGGCAATGCATTAACACTCCTCGATTAAGAGTTCGATTCCCGCTGCACAATTTTGTGTAAATCTTTCATTTTCATTGACTAACTACCATTATCACCAATTAAAAAAAAAAATCTATGTAAAATGTCAAATTTGCAGTGTAACACTATTATTGATTAAGAAGCATTACTTTTTTTGTGCATTCAAATAAAAGTTTTTGTAAAGTAAAAATTAAACGAATATTGTATTATTCCTTCTATCGTTTTTAAATATGGCTCACATCAGCACCATCTTTTATCTAATTTCAATAGTTTATTGATTACTATCTATTGATAAATTTCTTTTTTACATCCCATTTAGGTTATATTTGTACAGTTATGTACGTAATATGAAGTAAAATGATGCTCAACTTCATATTTTTTTAACCACCCAATTTGAAAGCTTTACTAGTGGTTTTCGCGCTCTCAATCGTACGACATGTTTATTTATTTGCGATCCTGTGTAGTGTAACATAAAATTAAAAAGCCAATATTTTTATTTTAGATTTACGACTAATTTAGTATAACTCAGTAGCGGTTTCGTATTAACCAACTAACACACACAATAAATATTTGTGAAAGCAGTCAAAGCTGACGTTCAAGAATTTCTCATCGAGCACGATATTGACATAATGTTAATATGCGAACACGCTTTATAAACAAGAACTATTTTCGAATTATTTGTTGTTTAATTTACGATAGTAAAATGCAAATAAAGGGTGAATAAAAACAGATTTTACAGAATTATTTTGGAGAACTCTCGATAAGTTTAAGAAAAAAAGTAGGAAGAATACAATTTAAAATCATACAAGCACAAAAAGGCTCCGGAATATCATCTTATTACGGGAAAAATAATAAGAGAATTGCTACCTGGTTATACACCTTAGATCCAGAAAATATCTCTAACTACAATGGTACAAAAGTCTGGGAAAAATGAAATACAAATATTATCATATCGATCAATAAGCATGCTTCCAACAATATTGAAGCATTTGAAAAATGATACTACTAAACTTACTTACACCAGCAAGAAAAGAGAGTCAGGTTATACCAGACCATCAATTTGGGTTTCGAAATCAAGAAGGAACCACTGGATTGTACTCGTAAGTATATCGTCAAACACTATTTGAGGAAAACAAATACTGTTCTGCGGTGGAGAAAACTAATTTATTGATCTGATTTGTTTCAAATGTTGGCCAATCAGACAGTATACTCGGTCACTAGTTCACAGTTACTTAAAGGTTAAGAGTCCAATTATAGATTGAACTCTCCATAACTTGTCGAGTACTCAATTAATTTTTGGAAAGGATTACATTTACATTTTTAAATTGTTATGCTACTTCATTGGCTTCAAATATAATACCAAATGCTAAAAAATTAAAATGACTGCCTTTACAAATGCTTCAAGGATAACTGAAAATTAGGAAATAACAAAAAATTTATTGTAACATTTCAAAAAAATTATGTAGCCTTAAGAAATAATTTAATTCGTCATCATTCTTATTTCGTGTGCGCCTATACAAGTTTTGCACACATACACATATATGAATACATTAAACAAAAAAACACTCCTAAATAAGAGACTTATAAGATCATGATTGTTTTATTTTTATTATTTATTTAATTTATTATTTGTTTTGTTTATATTTTAACATGATTTTCGTATTTAATGTTCCCTGTTGTTATTTGAGTTAGAAGAAAATGATGCTCTATATATATGTAGTTCTTTGTAATATATTATCTTCGTGCTTATAAATTTCATTTCCATTTTTAAACAGTAATATCATTATTTATTTAACTTATAGCTTGTTGTATAGTATATAATATATTTATGTCTTATAGTTACATAGAGAATGAATAAGTGTAGTACAATTATTAAAGTAATATATTTATTATATTTTTTTTTTTATGTGAAGTATAAGAGAGGAATGAGACAGTCGTATGCGCAAGTTTAAGATTATGTGACATTATTGAAATTCAAGTGTGTAATTTGGAAAGAATCGTATCATATTATTCGTATATATTATATTATGCTCGGTAAAGAGTCATATACATATATTTTATGTAAACAAAATATAACATTTTTTTGCAGACTCTAGATAGAATCTATAAGTGCCAACAACCGGGCATAATTCTTTTATTATATTTATATACGGATCAAACGAATTGGAATATTGACTGTGTGGAGAAAAATATTTTCATTTTAATACATCGATAAATTTAAAATTTATGACCGAAAAACTAACCAAAATCCGATTAAGCTGAAAGCACCATAATATCCGGTTAAATATTTTATTTACCAAACAAATTTTATTTTTATTTTTTGTACTTCTAAATTCCATTAAATTTATGATTTTGTGGAAACTGCCAAAAAAATTGTACATAGATTTTGATGTTTCATATACATATATACATATTTGTATATCAATCTTGATCAAATAAATTGATTGGGTTTTATGCTTATAGACGTATAATGTAAATAAACAGTATATGTATATATATATATATATATATATATATATATATATATATATATATATATATATATATATATATATATATATATATATATATATATATATATATATATATATATATATATATATTTATATATATATATATATATATATATATATATATATATATATATATATATATATATATATATATAAATATATATATATGTATACTCGTGCCAAGCTCGATCTGAATTGCTACTTTGCTTGGAGCATAAATGTGCGCTGTAAATCGGGATGAAATGAATAAAAGCAATTTTTTATTTAATAATAAAAGTAACGCTTTCATCGAGACTAATACCGAGATCACTTAATATAAATCATTTAATATATAAAGGCTTAATATAACTCCACATTTATTTATATTAAGTTTCAAGTTTGCGCAACCCAAAAAATCTATTCCGGTCATACTGAACCAGCTCAGAGTCAATCATGCTATCAACTTTAACATATCATCATCATAAAGTTAATACTTAGAAGTAACTAGGCTGAACTCAACATTGTTTATAAATAAGAAGAACAACAAGCGAGCTAGATGACAGACCTGGAGCCCCTGATGTTAACTTGTACTCACTTGAGACCAATTTAAAAACTGTCAATATGTTGTTCAGCGGCATGAGATTTCGTTAAAGGGAACAACTTTGAACAAAAAACGTATAGCAAACATTACACTTATATCTCGACTACATTCAGACTTAAAATATAGTAGAGTTTCATAATTCGTGGATAATTATCTTTTGGGTAACGAAATTGTCTTATCGAATCCATATTATTTCGAATTTAAATCTCGAGAACCATCTTTTTTTCTACGTATGACTTAATAATTAACTCGGATTTGTCTATAGTTTTATTGTTAGAAGTTGTCGTAATATATAATGAACGTATACTATACAAATTGTGCTGAAACCTCCATTAATTTAACTTAAACAGCTTCTCAGTCCTATCATTTTCGATATTCGCTGAAAAAAATGAATTGGGTTTTGTACAAAGCCCTGATTACATCAGGTAAAGTAAGTATCACTATACGTTTTTGAACCGACAAGGAACAAATTGGAATTTTTGATCAAACTACAAATTCGCTAGTCAACACACCACGGTTTTAACTGTTTCCCGAGGGACGCAGGACTAATACCAATTTTAAAATTTTTAGTTTCATTTTCAGGAATTCGCAGCATTTTACTCAAATACTTTTATAACACAGTGGTTGATGAGGCTTTTACTGAACCTGATTTAAGACCAAAACTTGCGTCAACACGAGATTCAAAAATGATGCTGCTTTCTTTGCGAGTAATATGTTCCGAAAAAGTCTCATGGGGAAGAGAATTAAGTGTCCTCTCATTTTCCTTAAATATTTCCATTTTTCTTTGATGTGTAACCCGGTAATCAACACGACAGGCAAACTTATCTGATTTACTGGAGTTTTTGATATTACTTGATATATACTGTAATATGGAGAGCGCTGTGACATATTTTGTCTGTTTAAGGGTTATTTCATTTAATTTTCGTGCTAAATATGGCCTAATGAGGTGACATTCAGTTGCATAGAATTATTTATTCGATTTTAACACAGAAAAGTTTAACTTTTATATTATTTTAATCAGTTCTAAATTGTACATTTTTTAAATAGCTATAAAAAGTACTAATCTCTTTTATTAAAAAGAGATTTAATAAATAATTTCAGAATTTCAATTTTTTTCAGAACTGTACCACCCTGAAGTTAGAAATAGTTTGAACGAAAAGAAAACTGCTGTTAGATTGTTTAAAAGTTGTATACATACTTGTTTTAAGCACAAACAGTAGCAAAAGAGAGAAAATTTAGCATTCAAGTCAGAGTAATGAGTTTTTGAGGGATGCAATGAAAAGGCACATCTAGTCTATGATATTGAACAGTAAGCATGTACGCGCAAGATGTTATAATTGAAAGTGAGTTGTTCGAGTAGGTAAATATTTATGAAAATTTTATTTTTTAAATTTTTTCAGAAACTATGGAAGAATAATAATTAGGGGGAAAAATAAATAGTCAGACACAGAAAATAGAAACTGGTAATGTGATTGGATTAATGTGATTTTTGGGTGAAATAAGTGATCTAGATTCAGACGCTGATTACATACCTCCATCGAATATTCAAATAGAAAGAAGTTAAACGAGAGCCTCAAACTACCGTCAAAGCCAAACAATATGCTAAATTTGGTGCGAATCATGCAAACAATGAATTCATCAATTTGTGTAATAATAATACATCTTTAAAAAAACAATTAGATTCAGAATCGTGGAAGCAAATTATGGGTAGACGAGCCACATGAAAACATGGTATGGATTACGTGAAAACGTATTATAATGTAAGATACAATGTTATGATACAGTGACTAAATGTAAGTAGATGTAACTAACAGTACATGTAAGATACAGTGTAAGATACTTGGACGCACAGTTAACGGATTCTGGCATGAAACCGTCCTTAGTAGATGCTTATAACTTTATTATAAAGTTATAGGTGATAAAATTATCATATACTGGCTGCATACATCGTCGGCTTAATTTTAAGGTTAATTGGCTGCAAAGCCAATTATATACTCGGAGTAGTATTTAAAATTAATCATAAAGGAAAGAGAACATTGTCTCAAGAGAAGTACATACACGAAATGTAACGAAAGTTCAACATGACTTTATTTAATCCTATTTCTTTACCACTGGATGTTACGCCAGATCTGTCTTAAAAGATGCGCCGAAAAAATGAAAAAGATGGATTAAAAATGAAAAATATATTTCGTACCAGAAGCCAATACAAGGGATTACAAAGCCTGATATTATAATTATGCCCTTAATAAATTAAACCGCTTTAATTAAACCCCGGGTTCACCTCCGTAGAATGCCGCCTTATGAAAGCAATAGAATTGAATTCAGCAAGGGTGGTAAAGCAGAAATGATTGGATTTTATGATTCACATTGGACGAGTGCATGTAGCAGTAGGACTGGAAGTGTCATGGCTCAACAAACAACAATGAGACAGTTTTCCGTTGATAAGGCTTTAATGTAATAATAAAAACGAAATGACCATAAGTGGATAAAGGACCATCCCAGGACGAAACACATCGACGAAAATATCACGTCCTAAAGGAATTACTTGTGCGCCTGAAACATAATATAGATTTAAAAAAGAAAATGGATTCCGATGAACTATGGGTTTTCGTGTAATCTTTTTGCACTTGGTTATTAATTTTCCACAGTTGGTTATAGATTTTTAGCGACTCCCGTAGAATTTATGGGTATTATTATATATTTTACACTTTCTGCAATTTTTATATATCTTTAAAGGATTCTTCCTCATTGGCTCTATTCTGACTATTATGTTTTTTTGCTCGAATGTTGTATATATTTTGTGTATTTCCTTTATAGCCAAGCGACGTTTAAGCAAAAAAGTTTAGGCCTCTAAGCGGTAGCCCTCTTCTTACCAGGACTCGACACGGCTGCATGTTTTGATGATATTGCAAGCATTATGAAAAAAACAACAATTCCGAAATAAATAGTATTGTACCCTAATGGCTTTCATTAACATATTTACAGGATTTGGTATCCAACCCTCCCATTAGCATTTCATCAAAATAATTGAAATATTTGTCCAGAGTTATCTTTGCAGTTCGGTTAAATTCCCTGAACTTTACTTTTTCAACGATTGAACGATAAATATTTTTTCAAAAATGTTCGAAAAATGTTAAATCTTGAGTTATATTTTTCTAGTTGATCTATGTAAATTCCGATTGCGAATTCCGTATCTATTCCCTTACTCTATAAACAGAAAATGCGTAAGCGTTATATTTCTGTATAAGACTGTTGCTCACAGACATAAAAAAAAGTTTCCAATATTTTAATCGTTGGCCAATTACCATAACCATAACCAACATTAATTGAATATGGAGTGGCGATTTAAAATACTTGTCTATACGTTGTCTACGAGATAACACCCCAGACATGTTTCATCCTTTTCGTTAACTTTCTATGACAAATTATTCTCAATAGCATAAAGCCACAGTAAATTTTTTTTTACCGATATTCGATTTCTATTTTTATAGAATTGTGTGCCAAATAATCATCAGACAACCTGTACTTGACATATTGTAAAAATTGTTTATACCATATATCTATTAGTACAATTATTTTTACAATTATTATTTAATAGTCCACCATCTCGTTTGAATTGGTCTGGTGCGTACAAAATTAGCAACATTTAGTGGTTTAAGGTCTTTGTATCCAAAAAGCTTGACAGCTTAGTTTATATCACGATTATACCGTTGTTTCACTATAGTAACCCATAATAATCACATTGAGACTTATACACTTAAATTTATTTGGCCTCACCCAATCCAATAAATCTACTTCAGTGTTAATGCCAAAAAATTAAAGCAGCATAAAAATAAAAGTTTGTGACACTGACAACATGACAAAATATACACAATAAACAAATAAAAATAAACCAAACGAATTGGTACGAGACGAGATGTGTATAAAATTTCCACTGAATTAATTATAATTGTATCCAAATTTTGTGGTACTGCGGGGATGAGATAGATTCGAACAGTATAAAACTAAACTCAACACAGTAGAATTTTGGTATACAGGACAGTATTTTCTCCCATTTCCCTTCATCATGTTGAACGAATTTAATTATTATAATTTAAATGGAATTTAATTTATCTATAGATCAAACGTTTTTATGATGATTGATTTATTAGATTTTCAGTACTTAAGAAACCTCTCGAAAAATACGTTTTTAGATTTTCACCAAACGAAAGACTCAATCAATCGAGAGATTTAATGGTTTACTTTCTGATGCCTTAATTTAAATTAAATGTTGTCTGCGTGACTCGGCAGTAGATAATCGAAGATAATCGATTTTGTTTCAAACCCGGTTTAAAAGTGCAAGTTCTTCATCACTGTGTTCTTTTCAATTACTACCAGATTATAAAAAAAAGGAAAAAAGGTAATAGAAAAATCAAAACTAAGTCTTTACCTTACGTCATACTTATGCTGTTGTCATCATCAAAACTGCATCTTTCCTTTTAATTACATGTGGATTGCATCGAACAAATTATATAAAGATTTCTGACTATGAAAACTTATGTAACTTTCCTCTATATAGCCGTAATTATCAAATTTACGTAAAGGCAACACAAATTCTATAACCAAACGTAAACAAAATTGAGCTTTTCTTAAACATATAAATAAGCACAGATCAAACATATCAGTTCCTAATATATTACGAACACAGTGAACGAAACAGTTTCAAAATAAAATAAAGTAAATACTTACTATAACAAAGCTTTTTGGTATGGTAATTTTTGAAAGCTTTTTTTTTGTTTTTTTTTAAATTAACATATATAAATATATATATATATATATATATATATATATATATATATATATATATATATATATATATATATATATATATATAAATAACTTTCTGTTTGAGAAAATAACAACAACCAGTATAGTAGTACATCAAACAAAGTTTTACTTATAACCGACAGTATTAAAATTGCACACAACTATATAAGAAAATACCACAAATTTACGTGAACTGTATAGGTAGGTAAACGGGAAGAACCAAAACCAAAAGAAAATTATTTGAATATAAAAAGTTTTTCTTCATTTTACCGTTTAAATATACTAGGTACTCGTACTACAACAACTACTAGCTACACAGTTTTACAGCTCTCCTTATTTATTTCGATCAGCTTGTCTAAAACTAAAAGAGAAAAACAAAAAACAACACAAAACAAAATAAATAAATTATACAAGAAAAAGAAAATTATAGATGATTTTCCTTTTTTGCTACTATTTTCCATCCATAGAACTGGAAATTAGATTTCAGTTCAGTGAATTAGAAAACAAAAAAGAAAAAAAAGAAAAGGCTGGGTTCGGAAATAGGAAAGCTTTATTCGATATGGTACTGCAAAAAAAATGTATTCAGCAAAGCGAATAAATAGAAATAAAAAAAATGTCTAACAATTTGATTTCACCTTTAGAATATACTTTACGTATCTATCTGGAAAACATTTTTTTTTTACCTTTAATTTAATTCTCTTCTCATCTAAACCTATATACTCGTAATAATTTTTGTGTATATACTGTGACGTAATTCGACCTTAAAATACGACATAAAATTCGAGATTTATTTCTCTTCCGCAGTACAACAACAACTTTTTTGTTGTATTCGTACTTAGTTGTAAAATATAATGAGGAGCGATAGAATTTTTCTGGAAACATTAATTTATTTTTCCAATATAATGATCGACGATAATTCTGTTTTAGTTGTGTGGTGACTTTCATAATTTGTCGTGCGATTAAAAAATGCGCCATTCCTTCTTTTACTAATAGCTTGTTGTTTGATTTAGAAAGGCGGACTACATTTCTGTGATCAAATTTTCCACATGTTATGTCCAACTTAAATGTATGGATAAGGGTGCGGGTCGCAAAAGTTTCAGGCCCAATCTAAGGCGTCTTTTTGCAACAACACTTAATAATAAGGTCAGTCAGAAATCAGTTATGGACGTTGTTTATACTATTTGTTTAAAGCCTTCAAAAATTGATAATTTTAAACTTATCAAAAAGTTCAAAAAATTACATTGCAATATCATTCCAGTCAGATGGTTGCATTCCTACCTTTTTAATCGTTGACAATTCGTTAAATTACTGTATACTCTTTCAAGTTTGACTGACTACAGATTTTTTTTAATGAATTAGATTTCAATATAGATCAATATCTTGAAGAGCCATTCTCTTCTGACCTTCGTTTTATTGGGCACATTAATTCTTTGGTCTCAAGAACTTACCTTAGGTTTGGTTTTATCAAGTGGAATTATTGTATCTATCATTTGTTTAGCCAATTCTGAAATACGCCAGTCATCTTTGATCTTCAAAAGCTGTACATAATTATTTTTCACAACCATCAATATCAAACCAAGTTGTGATCAGAAGACAACTATAATTTTAAAGATGTTCAGCCGCATACATATTACTGACCGAATCGATGTAAATACTTCAAAAAATCGTAGAAGCTGTCCAGGTTTGAGCCAAATTGTATATAAAGCACACAGAGATGCGGACAAAAAAGTAAGGAAGTTTAACAAAACCTACTATCATAACAAAGCTAGAATGGCACATAATAACCTCGTTTGTAATATATTTGAACCCTGCAATCAGTATACCCGCTGTTCTTTTTATAAACGATCAAGTTTGATGGAAAATGCATTTTAATCATAAAGCATTGCGGGCATGCCACGTTTCAGAAATGACAGTAATTTAGAAAGCATACTCGACGCTCAAAATAAATAATCTGTTAAACCCGCCAGTTTACTATTATATGTTTCCGTACTATAACTACATGTAACTCCTGTGTGCGGATTCTCAAATACTTTTGTTCACAACTGAGATCGCAGTGTTATATCAACAAAAGAACTTACTGGGCTATTTTTTAATGCAGGTACGCAGAACATTGAAGTTAACAAAAATTGGTCCATAATACATTACTCAGACGAGCAACTTTTATTTATTCGAATTCCGAATAGTTTTCTATTAAGTTAATTCTGAAAAATCTATATCTTTTTAAATAAGATTCCAGTCAACTAATTCATAGTAATTCATGTCAAACATTGTCAAATATTGCACAACGTATAAAAATATCGTTAAACAGACTTTTTTTTCTTAAGTGCTTTTACAGTTATATTAGTTATCCTGAGTGCTATTTCTATTATTAAGGGTTGGCTATCCGAAACTTAAACTTGTCTTTAGTATTGTCTCAAAGACTTCCAACATAATTCGCTAGTTCTGAAGAAAGGATTTCTTTATTTTCGCTTTCATCTTCTACCGTTATTAATTACGATTTTGGTTGCTTTTTAAAATGGCTAATCAGTGCTCCTGTCTTTGGCATCTTCTTTGACAGTTATACTAATTGAATCATAATTTACATTTCGGATTTTCCCTTTTAACTTGTTAAATAAAATTGTTCAATTTATACTTTTATATTGAGAACAAAACTCTCTCTATTACAAGCCGTCTTTTACCTTTCGTTGACACAGACAAACAAAACCGATATGAAAAATTGCGTGTAGTAGTGCATTCGAAATCCATATAAAAATAATGTTTTTTTTTCTCATATTTTCTGTTTCTTTAGTGTGCGAATGTTTATTTTATTTCGACACGTTTTTTACTTACAATACATTCTTATGTTCATATGATGAGATAGCATTAGTGTGCGATGAATACGGCTTGTTATAAAGAGGGCTTTGATTGGGAAGCTATACTGTTTGTAGTATATTTTATAATGGAGCCGTTAGGCTATCTTCTTCATATAAGGAATGTCTAAAGTGTTTCCTGATATTGTATTTGTTTATTAGGCTTGAATTTTTTTCTGTTCGATTCATTTTTTTACTTATTGACAGAACCATCGAAGAGTGGTCCGAGTTTAGGTCCTTATTGCTTGTATATACATTTTTTGCCGAAAAGTTTAGGGTTTGAGTTTTGACACAGTCTATCGTATAATGTTAACCTGTACATTTAAATATATTTTGGTTCCTTATAGCATTGTTTTTGGAATTGTCCGGAGGCTTGGCATAGATGACATTATTTGTGCTTAAGGCATCGACTATTTTACTGGCATATTACTTATACATTTTGAGAGGTGCTTTGTTTAGTTTATTTATAGCTTAATTGGTGCTATAACTTCTTTGAATATTTGCTGTGTTATAGATCACCGACCATTTTCTTTGGATCAATTTCATTTTCTTTCAAAATGTAAAATATAGGTTTTTGGTCATTACTCTGGTTTGTTTAAAGGTTGATTGTCTTTAAAGGTATGTCGAACTCGAAAGTGCTTTTGATTTGGTTTCCCTTCAGTACCTTTGCATTTAACTGATCCTGTTACAGTTCTTGGTTCTATTTTTTAATTCACTTTAATTCAAATATTGCTATTGTGGTGAGGGTTTTTTCGTTTTTTTTTATAACTTCTTGAAACTTGATATGAATTTTTAAATTGAGATTATTAAAGCAAACAATTCGGCCGGACTGCCGATTTTAGCACCACGTATAAATCGAAACGTCACAGTAAAATAAAAATAATAAAAAATGACATTTGACTTGGAAAAAGAATTATTATAAGCCAAGGTTGCGTTTTGACCTCAATTATTAATTTGGTCTAAAATTATTCCTCAAATGTTAATGTTATATAGATATATACATGTACATATTTATGTAAATAAATATAAATATAATAGAATGAATATATATTAATATTTAAAAATTACATACAAAATATAGTTTTTCTAATTTTATATCAGCTACACAGAAAGAAAACAAAATCCGCTAAAAACACATAGAAGTGAGGTTATGTTTTATCCGACCAAAAAAAACCGTTTCATTTTGATGTGTTCGTACGCCGACAAAAATTATACCATTTTTGATTTTGTTGACCAAATTTTATTTTTTCGGCCGACGAAACATTAAAATGCATAATTTTAAATAAAATTATAATAATATTAATAAAATTTTAAATTAATAAAATAGGTTTTGTAAATTTAAACTAATTTTGATAATGTACAAAGAATAATTAAGTCTGAAATTGCAATTGTAGTTTTGCTCTGTCGGTCATGCAAGTGTGCACGTGACAATGCCTAGTACTCTAGTACTCTTTAACATATCTTAGGTGTGGTTGAAGTAATTGTAGGCTATGTAACGTTTTGTCCCTCTCAGAATCGAAAAGACCGATCTCAAAACTAAGGGCAGATTGAATCGCGTTGACCATAGTCGATTCCCGATACAATTTCCCCTATATAAAATCATTTTTTAAGTTATGATGATCCCTTATATAAAACTTCCGACAGTTTCCTTATATTTAGGTTAGTGCCACAATTACAAATTTAGCAAACTCTTTTTTAACCCAAGTCATTTTTTAACCCAACACACAACAACCTATATTTTATTAATTATTTTGACACTCAGTTCACATGTTTGTCGAAATCTTGCCAAATTGGACTTAATTTGATGTAGTACCATTGATTGCAGTTTGCCAGGCGACTTAATGTATCTTATAGAAACATTCAATACGTCATCTGGATTAAACGTTGATAAGACATTGGCTCCAAATTTGAAATTACACTAATTATATTAATGAATAGTTGTAGAGAATTGCCTGGATTTGTTATATAAACATACGGATGTCACGCTCGTAAGGCGGCTCATCACCATTGTTTATGGATACTATGGCGATTTCATTGGTAAAGTGAAATTATTATACAGTCGTAGACACAGCTTCATGTGTTGCTTCCGCTTTTACTTTAGGAATCATGCATAGTAAGTATTGGCAAGCAGATTGTGGTTTTTAAAAAAGCAGTCGATTTCATCGAGAATCCGCAAGGAACATGCAAAGATGTTGTATTCGAATTTCCGTAGCCTGTTACTGTCGACAATGAAAAGTTTAACGTATTACAAAAACTGACCATTTACAGGTTGCAGATGGCTTATTCTATGATAAACTTGAGCATGAATCGTGAACACGAAGATCAGCCAAGCACATTTTCTATAAAATCAACTGGATTCAATTTTTTGTATACACAAAACTATAGCAAATATTGAATGTCTCATTTAAACGCGTTCCCACAGGACTGGCGTTCTATTCAACACCCCTTTTTCATATTGTGTTCATATATATAGTGATCACTGGCAATGTTTTAGCTATCATGAACATTAACGCAATATATTCTAGTAACTCCGGTTATTTTCACATCGTGATACTACAAGGATAATGAAGCAAGTTTTGAAATTGTTGGCAGAATTTTTTTAGCTTTTGTAGTCATTGTGGTCTCCAAACGCAGTATATTTCAATTAACATTCAGTCACATCTAGTTATTACTAGATTACCATCTCGTTATCCAAAATAAACCTATCGTAATATACTGCACCCACTATATTCTTTTTAAATGTAACAGTGGAAGGCATAATGTAGCAGTAAAAGCCTTTGTAAATTCTCTGTCCCACATTTTGAATTGATTTTCTTGCTAGTTCAAAGAAAAATAACAAATTCATCAATAATAAGCTTTACCGAGTTTAGGCCATAATAACATTTCTCATCATTTCAAAATTAAACCATTTCAAATGTATTTCGTCCGGAAACGTTTTACTGCCCATAACTAATTTATTCACAAAATTGGAAAACAACCAAAAATAGATAGATAGACAAAGTAATTTTAAACTCAAATTAAATATTTTCTATGCTGATTTCCCAAACAACAACACAAAACTAATCCATTTATTATTCATCATTTTCTCTAAAATATATATATATATATATATATATATATATATATATATATATATATATATATATATATATATATATATATATATATATATATATATATATATATATATATATATATATATTAGTACAATAGAATAAATGAGGAGAAAGAGCAACCAAATATCCTTTTTCAAACATATACTCGTTATGTGTGCCTATGTGTATGTGTTTCTGAGTGTGTGTAAATATTTATTTTCCATCTCAGTTCTCGTTTCCTGATTGTTATTTTCTCAGCAGAAGCTGTATCACAGTACCACAGTACCAACATATAGACTCGTACAAAATGAATAAAATTTTATTGTGTACGCTCTTGTATTTGACAAAATGGTAAGCAAAAGCGATACAAAGTTTATATTGTGTATATTATGAAGGAAGCTTTGTGAACTTTTTTTGTTATTTTTTGCATTTTGTTTTGTATTTTCTTTGTACGAACGAATGAAACATTTCATTTTTTATGAGTATACAGCAGAGTATGAGCTTCGACAATAATTGTCATAAAGAAAGGATATTGCTAAATTTATTTTACTTGATTTCCTTTTTATTCTATTGTTGTTGTAGTTATTGTTGTTTTAGAATTGAAATAAATTATACACATCATTCGATTGGATGTGTATAAAGCTCGTATGTAGGATGTATCGAAAAAATATATCTCAAATCGATCTTCTTCTTTCTCGGTAGCACTCCTGTTTTGTTTTTGTTTTTTCCGATAATAATGCTGTGTTTTATTTAAGAAACAAAATAAATTGATTTCTGTTGTTGTTTGACGTGTGTTTCAAATATTATACCCATAGTATTCCATAATAATCGATTCGAAGAAGTAACTTTAACTTTATAATAGAATATGTATATATATAAATATATATATATATATATATATATATATATATATATATATATATATATATATATAAATATATATATATATATATATATATATATATATATATATATATATATATATATATATACATCAATGAAACTTTTTATATACTTAATGTTTTGTTTATACAAAAAAGTCTAAAAAAAACATAAAAAACTCACAGAAAATAAATAAATTCCTACTTTGATTGAATTAAGCTCAATGAGTTTGTTTTGTATATTTAGGCATTTGTTTTTTGTTTTGCTTTTACAAAAACTTTTTAAAAATTGAGATAACTTAATTTTTAACTCTTCTGTTTCTGTATTTCCTTTTTGAAGTTGGTGTGGCCATATTACATTAAAATTATTGAAATGGATACATACATTGACCTTGACACGTTTTGTAGTTAAAAAGGATAAGAAAACATTTTTTTGGCTATAGAGGTCTACACGGTCTACATTAAAGGATTACACCCTAATATTTAATCATTAAACCAAATATTTGCAAAGTGGACGTATTTTATCTATATAACGGTTGTTTCATTTCATTTTGGTGTTGAATATCTTTTACGTATAATCAATCAATTAAACCAATTTTATATGCAAAGAAGAAGAATCAAATGAGTAACTTCGAACGTTTTTATCTCATGGCTAGCTACTTGCTATTTTTGCGGATCAGATATACTACAGCTTTCTGTTGTAAGTAGACAGCTCTCTATTTGCCAAACTCTGTTTATCTTCTTCATAATAACTACCAAGTCAATACACAACTATATATATAGTTTATCTACAAAAAATTACCTGCTCCAGCATTAAAAGTGTACATATTATCTTTTAAAGTGTACATATTATCAAATCTATCAAATCTAATCAAATCTAATCAAATCTAATCAAATCTAATCAAATCTAATCAAATCTAATCAAATCTAATCAAATCTAATCAAATCTAATCAAATCTAATCAAATCTAATCAAATCTAATCAAATCTAATCAAATCTAATCAAATCTAATCAAATCTAATCAAATCTAATCAAATCTAATCAAATCTAATCAAATCTAATCAAATCTAATCAAATCTAATCAAATCTAATCAAATCTAATCAAATCTAATCAAATCTAATCAAATCTAATCAAATCTAATCAAATCTAATCAAATCTAATCAAATCTAATCAAATCTAATCAAATCTAATCAAATCTAATCAAATCTAATCAAATCTAATCAAATCTAATCAAATCTAATCAAATCTAATCAAATCTAATCAAATCTAATCAAATCTAATCAAATCTAATCAAATCTAATCAAATCTAATCAAATCTAATCAAATCTAATCAAATCTAATCAAATCTAATCAAATCTAATCAAATCTAATCAAATCTAATCAAATCTAATCAAATCTAATCAAATCTAATCAAATCTAATCAAATCTAATCAAATCTAATCAAATCTAATCAAATCTAATCAAATCTAATCAAATCTAATCAAATCTAATCAAATCTAATCAAATCTAATCAAATCTAATCAAATCTAATCAAATCTAATCAAATCTAATCAAATCTAATCAAATCTAATCAAATCTAATCAAATCTAATCAAATCTAATCAAATCTAATCAAATCTAATCAAATCTAATCAAATCTAATCAAATCTAATCAAATCTAATCAAATCTAATCAAATCTAATCAAATCTAATCAAATCTAATCAAATCTAATCAAATCTAATCAATCTAATCAAATACAATCAAATCTAATCAAATCTAATTATTGTCCTATTTAAATAAAATTTAATAAAATCAAGATTGTTTAATATAGTTTGTATTATTACGCTTCATATATATATATATATAGTGAGCTTTTCCTAAATCACTGCCTCTTAGTATTCAAAGACGCATGATCAAATGCCATCCCTTACTCTACAGTTACACATTATGCCATATTTATAAAGTTAGATTATTTATTATTATATATTTATTCCTCACTGATGTACTAGCAATTCGTATATTGTGCTAACAAATGTCTAAATTAGGAAATACCGTTCCTTTAAAATTTTGAACTCTAAATTATCAGGTTTAGGCCCACTATTTGTTGTAATATAACCAAATATTCGACAGATGGAATCACTTTAATTCGGTCGAGGAAAAATAATTAAAATAAAACGAACACTAACCTTTTTTGTTGTGAAAAATTAGATGCGCACTGTCTATCAAGCTACATCATAGTATGGTATTTTGATGGATGGTTCGTAGAGTAATTAGCAACTACCTTTTGATATTTAATTATTGTTCTCTAAATAAAATGACACTGCTTGTTACACGAGTATTACTTTTAGAAACTATTTGTCTATACTACAATTCTAATATACTGAGGAATTTTCTAAAATTCTGGCAATCACTAATTTGTTTACATGCACCATTTATAAGTCACTAATTTAATTTTAAAATTTATTAACTTTAAATTATTTTGTTGACTTTTGCTTTCACTGTCAGTTATTATAAGTACAAAAAATTTGCATTACTTCGACACGTTTCAAACACGATTGATTGATGTTACGGCGGTTACATATCATAAACTTTTTGTTGATTTTGAAAATGTTATTAAAAAAAAGTTTTAGTACAAGCCATTATTAGTCCGGGTTATGTATTTGGTTGATCAGTTTCCATTCGTAACAATTTTTTTGTAATTTGATGACCATACAGGTAACTGGTAGTATTTAGGTGCATTTTAAGACGTCCTATTTATGTACCCTTGACCACATTAGGTGGTTCCAAAAGAACAATCCATCAAAATAATAGTTGGTATAAAAAAATATAATTTCTGAGCATGGAGTGGACACCCGTTTTAAGTAAGGCATTTCACCATTACTGATGATCATAAAATACGTAAATGGTTTAATTTACACAAAATGGTTATTAGTTAAACCTGTTATTATATATGAATGTGGGAGATTACTCCTTACGAAGGAGTACCTAGTTGATTGGATCTTGTTTTGCAAGTCGACCCAGTTTAGGATTTCATTCAATAGCGCAGGATTGTTGATACGGATTGGAGCCGCAATGACCTGTAGAAAAGGTTTTATTATTATGAATAATTTCCAATTAACTCTAAAATTTGACCTGGCATAACTAAATTTAGAATTATATATTTTATCGGCAATAACTGTTCCCTAGCTGAAATATTCATAATGATATTCTAAAAATACCAAAAATTATTTACGTTGCAAATATAAATTTGAGTTTGATAGATCTAGTTTTGCACCCTCTTTCCGACCAAAATACCAACACAAATATATCTAAAGTGTTCTTGACATATTTCGTCGTTTTATTTTTTGTGGAAAATCAATCGATAACCAATTAGATATCAAAGTACATTTTAAATTGGTCATCGAAAATAAAAAAAAATGAAATCAATCATTCATTCGTCATAGCTATCGATCATTCAATATAAACCGTTACAATTCGTTATTCTGCTGCTACCACTCAACCCAAAATTTAATTTACATTTTAGCTCGCCTCTATTTCATCTATAAATGGATAATATTATGCAAATCACTTAAACGGAGCAAAACAACGAAACATCAAATCCATCCTTATTAATTAGTCCCATAGACATAGAAAAATTGATCAACGTCAATTTCCACTTCATCTAATTTTATTATAAAAACTTTTTGTCTCTCGATAGTCTTCGTTTCCATCTTGATAGTGAAGTAGCATTTTAGGCAAAAGCACCATCAATGATTGTCACAATTCGGAGGGATTTTTCGTTTTTTTTTTGCGTCGTTCTACTTGTTTTATGATCTCAATAAAAGCTTTATTTGAGCAGCATTTGTATTTAGGCGAGTACTTTACAGACGAAAGACAAAAAAAATTAAAAGGAACGCAAAACGAAAAATAAAATTAATCAATTGAAAAGTATTTGAGATTAAAAGTTAAGATGAAGAAAAATTTCCTTTTTTTCCTTTTGAGCTTTTTATGACTTATTGTGGGTGTATGTGTTGTGTGTGTGGGTGGGTTTTTCGTAAAATTAAATCAAACGATTTCTGTGTATTGTTGTACATGTGTTTGTAAAACATGTACCTAAACAAATAAAAACATCAGAATTCGTATTGTATGAAATAAAAGCTCACAAGTACATAAGTTTGATTGAAATTAAATTTCTAATTAATTAAATTTTGTTTGTTTGTGTTTAATATAATTTACGTATGTTCTAGTGCCTATATAGGTTTATGGTGATTTTATTTTTTATTAGATAAATTTTATTATGGGTACTTAATAATATGAGTGTAAGACAATTTGAGTTTAATTTGAGTTTAGAGGTCGAAAGTGCTTTTGTAATAAAAATAAAAATTTAGTAGAGTTATTCTTCTGCATAATTAAACTTTACTGGGAGAGTTTTACTTTAAGTTTGATACGTTTTATTTCAAATACTACATCGAAATATTTCTAACTTTCTACTTTTTTCAACTATACAACAATTTTTTATTTATTTGCAAATAAAAATTAGCACACAAGAGACTAACATTAAAAAAAGACTATAGGTTATATTAGGTAGAATAATATTTTAGACAGCGTCAAGAGAACAGACGACAAGATTTGAAAATAAGGTCAAACATACCATAGTTCGAACAGAGGAAACACAAAACGTCATACTTCATGCCGACGCCACCTGAGATGAGAGCCACGAATTAAGGTTCACTTTAAATATCCACATGCACATGACATTGCTCTAGTATGCTGCCCTGGCTAGGTTCAGCATGTTTCAGAGTTTCAGCAATTTTTAAATTTCCCCAAATGTACTATAATTATGATTGGCTTACCGTCGTGTGTTTTTGGAATTTTTGAAACTTTCAAATTTCTTAGATAATATGAGTTAAAACAATTAAATGACAATAATCGTAATCAATATCGTAATCAATCGTATTCAATAAATATATCAAACCTGGTATTTGGTATGTTTTTATAAGAGTTGATCATATAGGCGGCTTAGTTCAAGCAATGACTGATGACATTGGAGATAAGTCATCATCAATGGTTTTGATCACAGAGTTTTTACTGGCACAAAACTCAAACCGATTGAATCTTGTTGTTGATATGTTATGAAGAAGCAGTCTCCCAAAACACTGAGTTATCAATAAAAAAAGATATCGATCAACTCTATTTACTCTTGTCTAGTTAAATGACATAAAACAAAAAATGGTTTTATGTATAGCCAAGAATGAAAGGTATATACAGGTAAATTTATGATGACTATCGTATACATTCAAAGTAATTTGTGGAAGTTTAATGCCGCGGAAGTGATTAAAATCAATGAACTTTAAACCTATTAATGTCATAATAAAAATATTTTCGTCTTACCAAATGTAATATAAATAAAATATAGGTACCTCCTAAATCTTTTACGTACGGTTTTATTATACCTGTAATAACCGGAATTGAATGTGTAACATAAATCTTTTTCCGTTTTTTTTTTTATTTATTTTTTTTTATTATTAGGATTAATCCTGATACTAATCTAAAATCTCACCTTATTGGAATTTTGCTCTTTTATTTATTTATTTAAACGAATGTATAAATATATATCTGTTTTGATATTTTATTTTATCTAGGGAAAATCAAAGCCGTAAAAGGAAACCGCACAACAAAATAACATTTTCCAACACACAAAAAAAGAAAACACTTTAATATATTTTCCGACTTAAATCTTCTCAAAAAAAAAAAAAATATAAATATATATATATATATATATATATATATATATATATATATATATATATATATATATATATATATATATATATATTCAAAATTGAAATTTACAAAGTTTAATGCGATTTAGTCAAAATCGACTGTTCAACTTGTGCTTTTTTGAGTTTTTTGTATATAAACATATCAAAATCATAATAGAGCTTGAAGGATGAAAGCTTTATTAAAATCAAATTTCTACAAAATTGAAAGTAAATTTTTCATTTTGATTTTGATTCCTTTGGAGGTTTAACATATTGTGTTCATATACAACTTTTGCGATGTTTCGAGATTAGGTTTAAGGTTTAATATAAAATTGGTATATACATATATACGTGGAAAAAGTTGGTATCAAAATTGGTTTCAAGTGATCGTTACCATGCAGTAAAAATTTAGTCACCACTATTTCTTCTGTGTATCTGATCCTAGCACTCTTATTATTGTCTTAAAAAAATTTAAACCATAGAATCGTTTAAGAATTCAAATTTTGTAATGGCCACCAAAATTCACAAGTGAAAACCTAAAATAAGGCAAGGTACGCCGCCATTTGGTGTCAATAAATAAATTAAATAAATTAAATAAATTAAATAAATTAAATAAATTAAATAAATTAAATAAATTAAATAAATTAAATAAATTAAATAAATTAAATAAATTAAATAAATTAAATAAATTAAATAAATTAAATAAATTAAATAAATTAAATAAATTAAATAAATTAAATAAATTAAATAAATTAAATAAATTAAATAAATTAAATAAATTAAATAAATTATATAAATTAAATAAATTAAATAAATTAAATAAATTAAATAAATTAAATAAATTAAATAAATTAAATAAATTAAATAAATTAAATAAATTAAATAAATTAAATAAATTAAATAAATTAAATAAATTAAATAAATTAAATAAATTAAATAAATTAAATAAATTAAATAAATTAAATAAATTAAATAAATTAAATAAATTAAATAAATTAAATAAATTAAATAAATTAAATAAATTAAATAAATTAAATAAATTAAATAAATTAAATAAATTAAATAAATTAAATAAATTAAATAAATTAAATAAATTAAATAAATTAAATAAATTAAATAAATTAAATAAATTAAATAAATTAAATAAATTAAATAAATTAAATAAATTAAATAAATTAAATAAATTAAATAAATTAAATAAATTAAATAAATTAAATAAATTAAATAAATTAAATAAATTAAATAAATTAAATAAATTAAATAAATTAAATAAATTAAATAAATTAAATAAATTAAATAAATTAAATAAATTAAATAAATTAAATAAATTAAATAAATTAAATAAATTAAATAAATTAAATAAATTAAATAAATTAAATAAATTAAATAAATTAAATAAATTAAATAAATTAAATAAATTAAATAAATTAAATAAATTAAATAAATTAAATAAATTAAATAAATTAAATAAATTAAATAAATTAAATAAATTAAATAAATTAAATAAATTAAATAAATTAAATAAATTAATTAAATAAATTAAATAAATTAAATAAATTAAATAAATTAAATAAATTAAATAAATTAAATAAATTAAATAAATTAAATAAGTTAAATAAATTAAATAAATTAAATAAATTAAATAAATTAAATAAATTAAATAAATTAAATAAATTAAATAAATTAAATAAATTAAATAAATTAAATAAATTAAATAAATTAAATAAATTAAATAAATTAAATAAATTAAATAAATTAAATAAATTAAATAAATTAAATAAATTAAATAAATTAAATAAATTAAATAAATTAAATAAATTAAATAAATTAAATAAATTAAATAAATTAAATAAATTAAATAAATTAAATAAATTAAATAAATTAAATAAATTAAATAAATTAAATAAATTAAATAAATTAAATAAATTAAATAAATTAAATAAATTAAATAAATTAAATAAATTAAATAAATTAAATAAATTAAATAAATTAAATAAATTAAATAAATTAAATAAATTAAATAAATTAAATAAATTAAATAAATTAAATAAATTAAATAAATTAAATAAATTAAATAAATTAAATAAATTAAATAAATTAAATAAATTAAATAAATTAAATAAATTAAATAAATTAAATAAATTAAATAAATTAAATAAATTAAATAAATTAAATAAATTAAATAAATTAAATAAATTAAATAAATTAAATAAATTAAATAAATTAAATAAATTAAATAAATTAAATAAATTAATTAAATAAATTAAATAAATTAAATAAATTAAATAAATTAAATAAATTAAATAAATTAAATAAGTTAAATAAATTAAATAAATTAAATAAATTAAATAAATTAAATAAATTAAATAAATTAAATAAATTAAATAAATTAAATAAATTAAATAAATTAAATAAATTAAATAAATTAAATAAATTAAATAAATTAAATAAATTAAATAAATTAAATAAATTAAATAAATTAAATAAATTAAATAAATTAAATAAATTAAATAAATTAAATAAATTAAATAAATTAAATAAATTAAATAAATTAAATAAATTAAATAAATTAAATAAATTAAATAAATTAAATAAATTAAATAAATTAAATAAATTAAATAAATTAATTAAATAAATTAAATAAATTAAATAAATTAAATAAATTAAATAAATTAAATAAATTAAATAAATTAAATAAGTTAAATAAATTAAATAAATTAAATAAATTAAATAAATTAAATAAATTAAATAAATTAAATAAATTAAATAAATTAAATAAATTAAATAAATTAAATAAATTAAATAAATTAAATAAATTAAATAAATTAAATAAATTAAATAAATTAAATAAATTAAATAAATTAAATAAATTAAATAAATTAAATAAATTAAATAAATTAAATAAATTAAATAAATTAAATAAATTAAATAAATTAAATAAATTAAATAAATTAAATAAATTAAATAAATTAAATAAATTAAATAAATTAAATAAATTATATAAATTAAATAAATTAAATAAATTAAATAAATTAAATAAATTAAATAAATTAAATAAATTAAATAAATTAAATAAATTAAATAAATTAAATAAATCTTTAAGACTCTTATGGATTTCAAAAAAGGACACATTTTCTTATAAAATTAAACTCGGGGACAAAATGCAAAATGATCGTCGCAGATTGTTCGAATCACGATTGTTACATTAAGATGGTTTTTGCCATGGTTACATTAAGATGGTTTTGCCGGTGGCATCATTGCCTATGGATATAGAGAAACAATGGTTATCGATAAATTTTGAGAAAATTCCTAATTTGATATTTATGAGTCCGGAACTCACACTTAAAATAAATACTTAGATAAATTTTATTTGAATGTCTTGAAATGTGCATTAAAATTTACTTTGTTCTTTAATATTTTCAATACTTGATATAAATGTGGTGGCACTTTAATTGTGAATACACAGAAATTTTAACTAAGTTTGAATCCAATTTTCAATTGATATGAAAACCAACAGCACTGTAGTCAAAGTATTTTTAATTTTTTATGAAAATATTGAAAATCATTCAAAACACACAATCCCATCCAAACAAATTAGAATTTGGAAAATTTAAAATCATTAAAAGAGTTTACACAAAATAAAGCAACACAAGCAAAAATTGCAACACAAGCAAGATTTTCCAAGAAAGTTCCAATATCTTCATCCTTTATGCTTCACTCTTTTGTCGGCAAGCAGTTTTTTATTATTTATATTTGATGAAGACAAAAAGAATTTTCTTAAAGTTTGTTCTTCAATTATATATATATATATATATATATATATATATATATATATATATATATATATATATATATATATAAATTTATATATATATATATATATATATATATATATATATATATATTTATATATATATATATATATATATATATATATATATATATATATATATATATATATATATATATATATATATATATTCATTTAGAAATTGTTGTGAATTTTTGAGTTTTTAATTAAAAGCCTTAGGGATTTTTTACATAAAAAATTTCCATTTTTTAATTTTTGGTAAGACTTAACATTTTTTGTATATTAAATTGTGTTGAAATTTTGTATGTGCGTGTTGCTGAAACATCATATCGATTAGGACAGTACAAAAGTATACATTGTATATTGCCAACATTTTTCATTATTATTTATGTTTAATTAATTTATGTCTGCATATACCTGCATATCATACATAAATTGTTTTGTGTATATAGTAATAGTATAAATTGTTTTGTGTATATAGTATGAAAAGCACACCATATAACATTTAATGCAATAGGCATTAAATGTTATATGGTTTCAATGCATTTACATATCTATTACATTCTAACAAAATAAAAATACATTTGTATGCAATGAATTAATTAAAAATAGGACGAGAGTAGGTATATAGTCGTATTTTTAATTCATTATTTTTATTTATTAATTATAAGTAAATTTATTCATTGCATACAAATTTATTAACTCACTTAAATTATTTTAACAGTATATCAATCTTCTGTTCTTTTTAAAATGCACCATTTAAAAAATATGTTAGATTAAAATAAGACCTATAAGATACTTTAGTCAGGGAATACCTAAACCCAAAAGACAGATTCGTTGATTAAGGCTTCTTTCTCAACAATGATAATATCTCGGAATTGGCCGCCTAAAATCTGTAATTTAACGTAGTTGAACTTCTTTCTTTATGGTTTTCTTAATTTCAAAGATACCAACAACACCACGACCACTCACTCATTGGCGAAGGAAATTGAGCACGATATAAATGTAATATATCATCTTTTATGCAAAACTATAATTCTCTATTCTGTATTTTTACACGAGCATGCCATGCTTAGAAAACCACCACTATGTTCTTTGTCTTTAAAGAGGCTTTTATGCTAGTGTTGCTTAAAATTAAAAAAAAAAATAAGTTAGTTTTCAGAGTGGAAAACATGTCGTTAACGTTATTATAGCTGCACTTCGTTGTGCTGTATTGGTTGTGAAATAGACTGGCTGCGCGTTTTCAAAGTTTATCTACTACAAGTTTTAGGTTTCCATGCATCGTCAATGTGGCCGTATATCTACTATCGCCCGATTCTCATCTTTTATAATGAGGATATCTAAAGAGCCAGGATGAATTTTCTGAATATGCCTCCAAAGAAACTGTATTGTGAATTTTTTTGATCTACTAATGTAGCTGTCAGAGCTGCGCTATCGAGAATCGGAATTCATTTTTATAAAACGAATAGAGTTAGGTTTAGGTTTTGCAGACCGGGTTTACCCCTCTCAAAAACCGTTTAATTTTTTCAAATGTGCTAAACCCGAACACCCGAGTTTAAATAAATAACCCGCACGTAGCAATATGACTATGTCATAACTATATAGGGCATGTGACTATGTGAAACTTTTTTTTTAAAAATGTTAATCAATTTAACTTTAACAAATTGACTTAAATCTATTTAAAAAATTTCGAAATGCACGATCAGCACCTCTATTCTCTCCAGAGTTAACTTTTTTACTTTTTATGAAATCAGTTTGTTTAAGTGATTTAAGGGTTTTGAATATTTTCCAAGTCGCATCGGTCAGTTGAAACCTATGACTGAACGATAATTCAGCATCTAGACAATCATTGTTCACAAATGCGTTTTTCAAATATTTGCGAAAATTATCCAATCCTGGGCAGTTCGCGTATTGCAGAAGGTAACATGGTGGTGTTGGATCTTTACATAATATTGATGTAATGCAGTTCTGGTATCGCGAATTTTTTTCATTGGTGACAGTTTCCATCCAGGTTCCATAAATAACTAATTTTACTTTTTGATGTATTATACAAACACAAACCGTATGCGTTCCGCTGCTTTCTGGTTGAACACAGTTTTTAGGACGAAGCAGAGAAAATTTAGAAAATTGTTTTTATTCATCATGCTTATATTTCAACTGTGTGCTTTAATGTGCACATCATTAGACGTTTTTGAATTTTAAAAACCATTATTACACTTATTAATTAAAATACTTTTGCCGTTAAATAAGCAAATGCTTCAAAATAGAACTTCACAAGTTCAACTAACTGAAATATTAATTTAAACACAAATTTGTACCGAAAATTTTATATTTTTTTACAGGCCTACTCCTTTTATATAATCTCCTGAAAAAAACTATTGCAGGTGCATAAATTAGGGTTGAACCTTACAAAATAAATTATTAATACGAACATTTATTTGTTACTAGTTGCTAAAAAGAATATACTAAAGACCGACAGAATAATTTTAAACAGTTACATTGCCAGATCGTTCGTAAAGATTAGTTGAAAATTGAACATATCACATTACAATTTGATTTTATGTTCAAAAAATCGGTAAATCGTCATATACTTCAAAGTATTTAGCAAGAAAATAAAAAATTGTATCAGTTTTTAGTAAATTAAATGGGAAAAAAATTTAGAAAAAAAGGACGTTTATTGAGAAAACTTAAAAAAAATATTTTGGCGGGAAAATGAAGATATTAAAGAACATACATTTTTAATTTTTTGATTAATCCTTATTTAGTTACCTAATAACCCAGCCCCAAATCATAAATATCGGATAATTAGTTTTCTTTTTATAACCATAAACATTACATCACATGTTTATCATTTTTCTCAAAATTTGGCAAAGTGTATTTTAAAAAACACCAATAAAAATATATATATATAATTATATATTGCTTAGAAATTATTTTTGAATTATATAAATTAATGATACGATATATGACAGTCAATACAACATAAATATCCGATCATATTGTGGTTTGGGCGCATAGCCCCATCATCTCAACAAATTTGTTTTTATGTAATATAATATTATTGCCTTACGGAGTATATATAGGAAACAATGATATTTTCATTTATATCTTCTTTTGTATATACAAACAATAACAATACTAATCTCATATGTGTCTGTCCGACTACTTTTTGACAAAGTAAATTTTTCAGCTTCTGATGCCTGCCTTTCAATAAATAAAAATTATATATATATATATATATATATATATATATATATATATATATATATATATATGAGCTTTTTTATTTGAAATATATTCACATATTCACTGAACCCTTTAAAATGACATAAATCATAACCAAAATACAACAATACATACTCGTATAACAACGAACAAACGGAACGATCTATAAATAAAAAGGATTTCATGTCAGAGTTTTGTATGGGAATATGGGATAAAACATTTATAAAATTTAAAAAATTATATTATTTATTTTATTTTATAATTTTATTTATTATTATTAAAATTGAAGCTATAATTTATTTTTAATTTTGTTTATTTATATACCAAAATATTATTTTTATTTATTTTTTTATTAAAAGCTTGACGATATAGGATATTTCATGTTCAAGTTAAAAATATAATATTGTGAAAAAATGAAAATATTTATTATGTAAATAAATAAATAAATAAATAAAATGAAAATTGTTGTCTTTGATAAAAATTTAAAATATGTACATGTACAAAATAAGAAAAGCTTTTGAAAAGATTTTTGTGATAAATTTAAATTTATGTTTAATTAAATTTAAATGAATGTAATTGAACGAGACACATACACAACAACATGTTCGTATATATACATAATATTATGATTATGTATATATTATTGGGGTGCGCGCGAGATTGGTTTTCCATTTTATTCGATTTATTTTCAATTACATATTTAAATTTATAGGAAAATCAAATGAATGCGGTCGTTGAGCTTTTATTTTCGATCCGCGTATCTAATAGCAGAAAAAAATGTAAATTTAGTTTTACTCTAAATGATCGGCGGTTGGATTTAAATTTTATTTATGTTTTGGGTAGAATCTACCCTTATATAGTGTTATATTTTTTTGCATGATTGGAGTGCGGTTACCATTTTTTAATTTCATCTATGTTTTTTGGAATGTAAGGTAACATTTGCCAAAACATGATGCGGCTTGAATACGTTATAATATATTCAACTAAACTTCGGAAATGTTAGCATAATGAAACTGCATCTGACGCATATTATAAAGTAATATATTAACTATAGGATTTTTAAAGTCTCATCAATTATCAGCAAGCTTCCAAATTTTAAAGAAAGGTCTATCAAAAAATTGGGTAAGCTTTAAAGGACTGGATTGCAAAGTTGTGCTAGAACAATATAGATAAATGTTACATAATGTAAAGTCTCACATTAAACTTAATACTCTTGGCTTTATTCAGATATCGTGGACATCAATTTAAAGAATTTTCTGATTAGAATTTTGTAATTAATAGTTGCTTCCAAAGTTAAGTTTTAACGTCATACTTTATGACATCGCCATTCAAATCAAATACGCGCGACCACAGATTCTTTTTAATTATCGCATCTGCACCTTAAACAGATTCAATTATACTAACCTAGTGATGAATTACTCTTTGAATTACACCAACAATTATAATTTAAAGCACATCAAACTTTATCGAACGCTTCAGCAAAAAATCATTAATAAAATTTAAAGTACTTAGAGCTTCTCTATACCTTATTTGTGAAAAATTCAAATGGAACCGTTCATTTAAGTCTGGGTATCTTTGCCTTACGATCTAAACTAATTTCATTAGATTGTCCTTGACGTAAGGACATTTATTTTTAAACAAGATTTCTCATAGATATAGATGTATGCTAGTGTATCACTTATCGTATATCAGTATCTGTGTTTTTTTTTCAGGAGAAACAGATGCATATGATTGACTACTTAAGTTACACAAAGTTACACAAACTACTGGCATTTAAAGCTTCAGATGTACAATACAATTATTTATGCTGAAAAGTTTAAGCAGAATTTGAATTCCTGAAGCATTGCTGGAGGATATTTTTTTTGCTAAAATTATTAAAAGTGTGAACTCTAGACTGCTTGACGAGTTTTCCAAGAAGGTCTCCTTGATTTTAGAGTTAAATTTTGTAAATTTGAAAACTTTAAGGACCCACTAACAAAAGCATATGTGGAAAAATTAGCTCCACAACAACGTATACACTCTAAAAAAAATATTACTCTCTTATACTGGTTAGGATACAGATTGTACAGATTGACAGGTTATGTATCATTTGAGTTTCAAAATTGGGCACACAAAATAAATAGGAAAACTATTCAGAACGACACGACATGCCCAGTTCAAGAAATATACATAGGTGTCACCAAAAAACATTATTAAATTCGTCTAATATTAGGTACTTCCAGATCATCTGTCCACTCAAGTCTAATAGCTAATACAAGCGTTGATAAAAACTATGTACAGTTAAAATTAGACATTGCTTTTTTATTTAATTCCTTTTTTTTAGGACATTTCCAATAATTATTCCACTCAGATCTGAAAAATTGGTTCAACTTAATTTGAAAGATTGTTCATAATCGGTAATAAACTGATTTGAAATTAATTCAAACAGGCAATTTGAATACTGAAGAAAAATCTTCAATTTTGAGATTATGTTGAGAATGTATAACGTTATTACCTGGTGATAAATTAACCGCTACCGACACTATTAAACATATCCTGGATCAACTCGGGAAAAGTTCAAATTTTAGTCCAACTATAGATCTATTGAGAGGGTTACCATCAAGTACCATCAAACGGATCAAATAAAAGTAAAACCGCTTATAGTATACTACTTTTAGGCATTACTAATTCACTCGGATGCTTCTTGACTTGAAAGCTGCTTTCGATTAAAACCACCGCAATATAAGAGGAATATCAATGTATTAACTGTAGGGCATACAAATTAAGGCTAACTTTTGCTGGTGATAAAGTTCATTTGTCGAAAACCGACTAGTCTATCTAAATAGAAAGATATTGTTAATTTGACAGACCAAGCTGAAATAGAAACCATAATTGATGAATTTCATCAAAATGATATTTGGAGCTCATCAAGGCACTTATCACACTCATAATTGGTAAGACCTAAATATGCTGAGTCTAATCACCAAAAAAAAATAATTATTACAAATCTTGCCAAACCAATTAGTCTGCTGAATTTTTATTTATTCCTTACGGTGCAAGACGATTTAATGAAATGTTCGTTAGATTTGCCAAATCAAAATCAAGAGACTGCGACAGTTGAAGTTTTTATTCACTGATCTCGTTCAGACTAACAAGGGGGATTATTTTATAAATATACTATCACCCGGGTGCCAGGCTCTCGTATATTGATTTAAATTCAGGTATCATGTCCTTTATTTTGTCAAATTAATCAAAATAGATTAATTATAGGATTAATATACAAAGTAATACAGTTAAATATTTCAAAATAAAAACCACAACAAAATAAGTTACAAAACTTAAGAAATATCCTGCAGCCTAAACACATATACATGATCAATACCATAAGTAAATTATCTTTGACTTAATTTCCCTTTAATTTTACTATGAAATAACTATATATGTAAAATATAGCAAAAATGTAACATAAAGGTAATTCCAGCTTTATGATTCATAACTAAAATGTTGATTGAAATTAATTTATTTTACTTAAATGTTCAATTAAAATAAATAATTTAATAAAACTTCTATTAGTTACCAACCCGAACCCATTCCACATCATCAACCGGATCAATAAAAATAAAATTCCAATTACTATGTCGTATTTGGTAAGATGAAAACATGGTCCAGAAAGGTAATCATTCAAATATTTTTAATTGAAATAATATTACAATTTGTATTTAGATTTTTTGATAAAAATTTGAATATTTGAGTTCAATGTAAGGAGGATGTTATAGACATACACACACATTGTATAAACACCCACACACGCAAATACAAACAATTTTATATGAAATTGTTTATTTAATTTATTAGAAATGAAATAAATTTTCATTCAATTCAAAAAACAAAACCAAAGGCGTGGAAGGAATATTAGTTATGGCAGGCTCGACCGGGTTACTGATACCTATAAGCGATTATCGATACTTGTAGCCAAATTTGAAAAGGTGTACCGTTAGATACTCATAGCTCCAGAAGATAGAAAATATCAACAAATATGGCTGAAAAAAGAAGCAAAAAATATTGTTCAAAAATGATTCGAGTGCTTTGCTTTAAAAGCTTATTCTGCAAAAATTTAAAGATACTGAAGAAAGAAGGGTTCCTGAAAAGCAAAGAGTTAAAATTGGCTGCTATTAAATGTTTTAAATGGGTTCAAGAAGAACGTTTTCCGTAGAACTCAATGCGTTACATTCGGGAAATTATGACCAGAAACTAATTAAATTAAAAGGTCTACTGCCATTTCTTGATGGGAGTGGGTTAATCGGCTCAAAGGACCAATAAATAAGATAAGATGGCAAATTGTGCATTTAGGTTTGCCTTTTAGTTTTTGTTTATTTTACAACCTTACAGAACTATTATATAATAGTGACTAATTGCTAATCATTATACATTTTATGATATGCCTTAACATTATCATTTATTACATTTAATTGTACTTTCAAAATGCATGAACTGAATCTAGTTGACAATTGGTTTCAGCAAGACGGAGCCACATGCCACATCACAAATTTGTTTAAATTTTCTAGCCAATGCAATTCAGCTTTATACGACTGACTAAATTTAGGGCATTACTGGACTCTATACCTCAGACCACGTTCATTTCAGTGAGCGGTGCACAAATTTTAACCCAAGAGAACGCGGTCGAATATTGGTATAATGAATTGGCTTGGTCACGCTCGTAGATGTTTTAACAGATTAGTCCACAATGAATGCGAAATTACTAAATGTGTAATAATATGTAAAGTTGGGTTTGAGTATTGTAATACATGAGTGTTAAATACGTGATTAAACACGATTAAGCAGAAGCGCTACAATTTAAGCCAACGCAACAAATGAATGTGTAATGAGTCAATCAGGTACTTTAAATTGGCAATCCCACATTTACTCAAAAATTTTACTATGGTTTTTGGCGGTTTTGTAACCACACTTGATGTCTTTGTTGGCATTAATCTTGACGTTTGAATTTTTTCCAGGGCAACAGGTAAAAAAATGCTGGTATAAAAGCAGCAGGTATCCATATTACACATAAGCTTAGACATGTGCTGAGCCAACTTGTTCATCATTTGTATTCATATATCCGTGGATATTAAAATAGTGATTGGTAATTTTAATGCTAGAGCTATCACAAATCAGACTGACTTATGTGAAAATATAAATTCATATACTCCTAACACTAACAAGCGATCGTTAGTTTATATGCAAATCATGATTTACTTTGCAATCGTACACATGATCACATTGTATCAAGCACCTTCTTCCATCAAAAATGGCGTCAATGGTAAAAGGCAGAAGTCTTAAAAGTGCAACAACTCCGTCACTGAGCGTAAGATTGCTGTTTAAATGTCTAATAATTTTATAAACTAAAAAAAATGGATAAAAAATATTGGTTACTATGAATGTGGATAATGCAAACCTGTAACTGCATTTTGTTGATTTTCACATATCGTTTTGGTTGCTATTGGGTACTATTGGGTTTCAACAGTGCAAAGCGGAGGATTCCTGTATATATCAATTTCATTATAGTGATAGCTCATTTTACATTTTAAATATTTTTCGAGTTATAATCGATCATACAAATGAGACAGCATTACCAATGTGTTATCATAATTCTAAAATACACTAACCATACTACTTTTTGGAAAGTTATTGAACATACATGGCAAACTTTACCATCCAAGTATACAGCTGGAAAATTCAAATTCAAATTAACCTACTCCACCTACTCCATCTCCCAGCATTTTGTTGTTGTATTATTTTTTTATTTGATAATATCTCATTACACCTATTTGGTATATGTTACACCATTTTATAATTAATTCAAAACTTTTATTTCTAATATTAATCCATAATTTATTTTTAATTAATCTTAAAAATATTTATACTTAGAAACGTATTAGAAATGAACACCGGTTGAGGTTAACCTCGTTTATATTTAAAAATACGAGTACATAGATTTGCATATTAAAAATTATAACTCAATAAGGTGATTAAGAAATATTGTAATCATTATTGGGCGATTTATACAACCTTTTCACTCTTTTTGTAAAAATTGCCAAGAACTACTCGAGGACTCCTCTGATCACTTTCCTTATTTTTTTCTCTTCAATTAAAACGAAAACCTACATACTGGAAATATTATTAGCCATGTAAAAATCTGGTAACGTTTGGTGGCAAAAATAATTTTCTTACCTTACATTAAGCTGCAAACTTTCAAGAGACCTTGAAAAGTTCCCAATCTTTTGCTCTTCTTCTCTGCAATGACCATTGAAGTAAGAAATTGTTTATTCAATTACTGGTGGCAAAACTACCTCTTTTAAAGGTTATCCATTTTGTGATGCCTATAAGGCATCACAAAACTGGAATGTTCTGCGATTGTCTTAAGTGTTGGAAAGTTTAGGCAATATGTAAAAGATTACTCGTTTACTATTATGAAGTGCTTAGTAGGCAAATATAATCATGCTAAACGTCTTGCTCCCAGGAGCCCTTACCTGTATGGGTTTTACTTTAAATTCAAGAACCGAAAAAGGAAAGACGATATTTTACCAAACACATTATCACGGCAGGCGAGAAAACTGACTCTCGATGGACCAGGTCTTTCAGTAGACCTCAATCCTGATTCTATAACCACTAATATGATCAAATTAATCCCGAAATTAAATGTCCTACCTAATTCTGATCTTCCTACTGCGATATTAACTTCTAGAAAATTAAAGCTGTTACTACATGTATACATGCAAGAGCTTTACATTTAGGTGAGTGTAAAATTGTACATATTTTAGGAAGATGTTATCATTGCGCTGGAATTGTTGCTGACGTATATGAGTTTATTACTAATTGGCAAATTTGCAACTATATTTTGAAATTGCAAGGATACTTCAAAAATGTTACATTATTTTTTTGGGATCATTTCCCTACTCAAAGCTATGCAATGTTCTTCTTTTTTAAGTATATATAAAGTGACAATTAACCGCAATACATTTCTAAGCACAGTTGGGCGTGTAAATTACAAAATGTAATTTACTGGGTTTTTTACATGTAAAATGTATGTAAACTGTAAACGATTATTTTATACATACTGTCAAATATAAATCAACTTTTTCATTACAATTATCGCCATCTATTACCAAATCTCTTAATTAAAGAAAAATTGACTATATACTACAGTGTAGTGTATTTGTGTTTATTTATTGTAATATTTGTTTAAATGTAAAATAAAGGGCAACTTTCCTATGATAAGAAATTTTTTGACAATGAAATCTTGACATCTGCTATCAATAAATGTAATTTGATGAACGCTTCGTTTTTCGTGAGAGGAGTTAGCATATGGAATTCCTTGAATGGTAACTGCTGGGTTTCAAAAAGAATATTTTTCCCAAATTTAATTATTAATGTATTAATCAATTTATCTAGTATTAATTCTATGGTAAGGTAAGTATAATGGTATTGCTGCAAACTTAGGTTATGAAAAATTATTAATTGTAATTAGAGTAAGCAAAATTAAATTGAATTAATAAAATTCACTACAGTTCCACGCCTTAATTCGATAATCATATTCTCTACCTCTTTACTACACTGGACATCAAAGGCATAATGCATAGGCATTTTATCGAATGGATAGAATAGGGCTAGTAATTTCAGGCATACATTTATTTGATGAGGGTGAGACGGGTAGTGGTAATTTGGTTGATTTTGTCCTGTTTGAAATTAATAAAGATTTAAATTTAAAAACCAGTCAAACGAGTATAGATTCACTTCATTCATTTCACTGCAGAGAATTATTTTATTTATGATTAAACGTCAAATTGCAATTAGTTTTCCGCTACATATCGAAAGAAATATGCACTCTTAAAAATATTTTATTTTATTTTATTCAAATGTAGCTAGATGGCACTATGTCACTAATTGTTTATTTTGTCGAATATAAGAACTAGTTTAAGACGTAAACAGATGGCATTGTAGAAGGATAGGTGATTTTTATAGTCTCAATGTAGATAACTAATAATTATGATTAACCATTTAAATAAAATGTTTAATTGGATTTTCTAATGCAAGTTATTCTTATAAACAAATGTTTGTATCATTTATTCAATATTTTAAATTATTTCTGGACGGATTCTCGTTTTTTAATATAATTTACATATTTTTGTAAAATACACATTTTTTTTTTTGTAATTTACGTTATTTACATGTAAAATGGAGAAAACGTTTTTTACATGTAAAACGCCCAACCCTGTTTCTAAGACATTTCGCAAGTTTACAAAAAAGTATGGCATTAGGCATAACTTAAATTCTAAATACTTCCATCAAGTCAACTTTCTTTTGCAATTAAACTAAACATTGTGCATCAAACAATATTGAACAATTTCCAAAAATCATACCGGAAGCATATTGCTTAATCTTATAACCTACACAGTCATAGATGAAAGTTTACTTTTAGGAAGACAATTCTTGTAAGCAACCCGGCTGTGAGATATGTTGCATGGAATGTAGGGCAATCCCATGAACTTCGGCGATCACAATATTAAAATATTTTTTATGATTATTTTTTTGGGTAATGGGTATAAAACGCTCCCACACGATAACAGTTATTTGCTATTATTTGTTGGTTTGAATTTTTATGTTGAGTTGGGAAGATTTCAGAGACATTGAAACCGTGAGCCTGTTTATCATTTAAAGTGAGTTAAAAGTTGCCTTTATTCCTCCGTTTGGTAGCTTTTTTTACCAATATTCGCCGTTGAAAAATACGAATTTTTTCTTCTGAAGTTTTTGCATAAACATGGTCTATATCCAACATTTCTACTAAACGAACATGGCAAGACCGAAACATAATGATAGGTTTGAAAAAGATAAAAACGAAAAACTCTCGAACGATTGAAGATAACACTGAACTTGCCTTTACTATTATACCGAAAGGCCAGCAATTTGTTTTTTAACAAATATAATGGACAAACGACTACCTATAACCCAAGTTTCACTCAATATTTAAGTGAATTACATTTAAAATTTTAATGTTGTAATTTAATTTATTTCAAGTCGACTAAGATCATTGTCCGTTACTACAACACATTGGATACAAACACCTAATGCTTATAATGTTGTTAACATAAGCTGATATCATACATAAAATTCATTTTTAATTATTTCTGTTAAATTAATTGCGACAAACTATTAAAAATATATATTCATGTGCATTAAACTTTAATCTACAGCATCTGTAGTCCTTATATATAATATAATATAGATAATATATGTTGTACACAATACAGACTGTATATCCCAACATCATAATATCGTATATACATACGATACACATCATAGACCATAAACACTATACATAACACCCCATTTCTATAATTGAGTTAAAGTTCGGTGAGTTTTTTTTTTTCATTTCATTCGTTTGATGCAATACCATACGAGTTTATGTACATAAACTTAAATAAATAAAGGATAAATAATGTCCTTCTTAGATATATATATATATATATATATATATATATATATATATATATATATATATATATATATATATATATATATATATATAAAATTTTACAATCAAATGAAATATCGAAAAACATTACGATAAGATTATGTAAATCATGTTCTTTATATAGCATAACATTTTCTTTCCATTTTCCTGCTATATCCAATTTATCTTTATTTTTGGATGTTGTATTTCCCATTTTCCTCTAGCGCCTTCACATATTCACGAATCGTATGGTTTTGTGTAACAAGACAAAAAAAAATACTAAATCACAACAAAATACTGGCAAACAAGGACGTCACTGTCATTATCATATCAAAAAAAATGTATGAAAAGGAATACGTACCAAAACCCATTTCTCGTCTAAGTAGAACCCACATCACTCCGAGTATTGTGTATGTCCTTATACAATATTCTATGGCTGTGTGCACCAACAACAGACGCGGCACACACACACAAACACACCCAAGAAAGGATACAAAATTGTCTCCATTTTTAATAAAAAATTATTTTTATTTTTCTACTTTGATGATATTACTAACTGGATTTTCACTCGAAGAATGGAAAATGTTTTTCTCTGTGTATAGTTCGGAATAAAAATGAAAAAAAGACAACATACAGTGATAACAACAATGATATACTAATAGTAATAATAATAATCATATAATAAGGACAAAATGGAGATATGGAAATTTTTTATATTTTCCCCTATGATTTATCCATATTTTCTTCTAAGCTTCTTTTGTGTGTGTGTATCTGTGTGTGTGTGTGTGTGTATGGACCATCAACGTCTGAAGGTTGGTAGATATTTTTGTTTTATTATTTTTTCGAGGAAAATGGAAATGATGAGTATCGACAATTTGTACTCGTTTTTTGTTTTGGTTGTTGGTCGTTTGCGGGCGTGCGGGTTGGTGAGTTCCTATATATACATTGAAAATTGATATTTTCTTACCATCTAAAACGAAGATGGTGTACAAAATAAGAAAAATAAAATTATGCTTTAGACACTTTAAGATTTGATTTCGGTATCTCTCATTTTTTGTTGTTGTATATGCTCGTACATATTCCATCCCGATCGATAGACAGTAATTTTTTTTTTGGTAATTTATTATGACATTTTATTCTCGTTTGTGTTTTTTTTTTTTTATATAATTTGAATTGTACGTCAAAATCAAATTGATAAAGTAGGATGTAATGAGATTAGAAAAAAATGGAATTGATTATTGATCTTTGAGCAAAAAAAATTGTTTGGTGAACGTTTTATGCTTATCTTATGTGGTTGATGGGACTGATGACCATTTGACCATTTTAATGGATTTAACCATTTTTTGTTGGTGTGTCTTAAGGAACATACATAATTTAAATGCTGCACGACTGGCTGCGTGTGCTAAATTGATTTGGGTCAGTGAAGCATTGATATATATTTTTGTATGATTTACTAATTAATTTTGCTGTTAATATGCAATAAATCGAAAGGACTCAAAAGACCCAAACCATTGTTCTTCTACTTAAAAAAGATGAAATCCCAAAAAGAAAGCTCATCTGTTTAAGGATTATCTCAAGGAAACCTTTCAACCACTACCAAGGGAAACGGCCAATGAAAATATAACAACAGTGAAAGGTTTGGTGTGGCTCATATATATATATATATATATATATATATATATATATATATATATATATATATATATATATATATATATATATATATATATATATATATATATATATATATATATATATATATATATATATATATATATATATATATATATATATATATATATATATATATATATATATATATATATATATATATAAGGCTCATTTCACACTTTAAAATGTCGGAATTTATATTTTACCAATAAGATGTCGATATGTACGTCAAAGTTGAAACTGAGCGATTGACATTCATTAGATTGAACCAGACAAAAGGCGTTCCTATATTCTCTTTTGAGATGCCGCCATCAATGCTGATGGAAACACTCAAAAGGTCAGCAACATATGCAAATACGCACAAGCGATGCCGTGTCTCATGTTCGCCATTACGGCACCTCAGATTTGTTCATCACGTTCTGCAGTGGATAGAAAATTGACAAGAGTTATTTTCTGGCCAATCACCAAAATATCGCCATGACATCATTGAAATTACTGATGAATTTTACTGTAAAACATCGCATCATTATAGCAAGACGTTATGCTGAGATGTATTAAATGAAAGTTTTCAGCCGAAATTCTCGATGAAGAAGAAAATACAGGTGTGCATTAGGTTGTCACTAAGAAAATGATTTATGGACTCTGTGAAACATTTAATAACAGTTCTTCAAGCATGGTCGATTGAAAACGTCCAAAACGATAGCCACGTTTATGATCACACAACTAGAAAATCTTAAACGAGCAAACTTTAATGCGCAGAATGCATTGCTAGTTTATTGAACACCATCGATAACTCTGACCAAGATAAGGTTCAGAACAAATTTACTGGTTGAAACAAAGGCTTAACTAATTGAAATTAAGTAAATATAATTTTACCCTATCGATGAGTCCTTGTGTTTACTTACTCATATCGATTGACATAAAAATTAAAATCATATATTGGACATAAATTAACAGTAAAATACGAGACAATCTTCATTCAAATACCAACCCTATATATAGACATGAAAATATTTATAATTGCCTTCTTAACTCGTCAATAATTTAACAAATCATCTTCTATGCTCCTGAATTATATAATACTCAAGTACATAAAACATTTTTATGTATATAACGTTTATATCAAAAAAATATTAACTTCCATACCAAAACAAGCAGATTTTCCAGTTAACAATTAAAAATAATCATTATAATTACGTAAATAAATTATCTCAATTTTTCTTTTATAACAATTTGCCGTTCTTCGTTCATTTCGCCTCCCGACTTACACTCCTCACTCGACTTGTATGTACTTTTTTTTAGTACACAAGTACAACAATCTATTTAAATTTATCTAATAAATTTTCCTAACTTTTAATCTTCTTATGTATGGCATAAATATATTACAAAACCATATAAATAATTAAAACGACATCATATCATAATTTTATTTATCATCTCTTCTCACACATGTATGTGTGTGTGTGTGTGTGGTGTACTCGTAAGTAATATACGAGCCGACCAAAAAAAAAAAATAAAAAAGAAAATTCAAAAAAAAAATTTAATTTCCATCAGCAACGAGCATTCGTATTAGGTTGGTGAACGTATACAACATAAGAAAATTATGTTTTGCGTGGCATAAAAGAGGTGAGTGGGTGCGGGTAGAGGGATGCAAAAGTAAAAAATGATAGTAGTTATAAAAATAATTACATGAAATTATTATAATAAACATTATAATGATAATGATAACACCTTAACCATAACCTTACAAAATTTATCTTAAAATGTTTGTATCATTTTCAGTATTGCTGTAGGTTTTCGTTAAATTTATACGAGAGACGTTAGATACATATAAGGGAGGTTTATTATCACACCTACCTAGGCACACAATGCCTTCTTCGTAAAATGTTTGTATAATATATTTTCTCGATATCAGACACATTATATACTACATATTGTGACATACATATTGTGTACATTGGAAAGACAAAAAATTTTCCCTCGAATTACATCCGTCGTCTCTCAAATATCCTACGGGTTTTACAATTTAGATAGATTTTTATTTATATTCGTTAAGTATAATCTGAACCTAAGGTGTATATATTTATAATATGTATATATATATAATCGTAGATCAATTTATCATATTCATATGTGGCTATATGTCTATATAGATTCTCTTCGTATGAAAGCGAGATATATATACGAAAAATGGATTTATCCACGGTATACACAAATTGTTTACGGTACACAAAATGTATCGAAATTTGTATTATGAATAATGGGGCGAATTTTGCTTTTATATTGACACAATTCTCAATATATATTTTTTTTTTTTTTTTTTTTTTTTTAGAACAAGATACGAGCAAAATACGTGCATTACAGAGGTGACGTTGAAATGCATTAGTCTTAAAGGTATATACTTTTAAGTGTTTTTTTGTTCCGATCCATTTATTTGAAAAGATTAACCACCGAGAAGTCGTACCTCCAAAAAGGAGAAGTGTACTATTTAATTGAAGAAAGGGGAAAATAGGTTAAAATTTGCTTAAAACATCGAAGAACAAAGGAAAGCGGTTACATATTTATTTTGATTGGTTGAATCACCAACATCAGCTTAGCCATGCTAATAGTTTTATTATTAATGTTCACCTAAAATCATTATACCCTTATAAGTCAGAACCACTCAACAATGGAACGATTTAATATTGGATATGTTGTATACCGCAAGATGGATGCTAAAACACGAAATAAGATGATGAGTTTCCAGCTGCCACCGTTTATGCACAGTGGGAGAGTTTTAAAAAATTTTGACCTGGAGATTTCATAATTTAGAAAAAAGAGTAGATCCACAATTTTACTCTTCACAGAAGGTAGACATGCTAATAGGAGCTCAATTATTTTTAATTTACTTGCAAATATCCTATAATAACATATCCTATAATAATGTACTGCAAAATACATTATTATAGGATATGTTATATCTGGAAAATCAGCTATTCTGAATTTTAGAAATTTGGAAAGGGTTTTTGGAAATAGAAACCAGTGAACCTTCTCATAATTATTTGAACACTGAAAAATATTAGCTTGATACCGGCTTTTATATAGTCAATGAGTATCAAATCTTTAAGAAAATGATAGCTATCGACAAAAAGAATATTGCTAACCATATAATTATAACATGCCACATCACTGTAATGAAGCATGGAAATATACATCGACAAAATTTTACTTCGTTTTTGATACGTCGGCCAAAAGATGATCAAGAGAATCATATTATAGATGGTATTAGTTACACATACCATGACGTCTGAGCCTTATTTAGGTATTTGAAGCGAGTTGCACTTAAAGCAAAATATAATTATTTAAAGGTTAGTGAAGTCATACTAAGGAACGTATACGTAGATGATGTGTTGACCAGGTCAAATCATCGAAATGCTAAGTATTAAAAAATGGTGCTCCAATCATTCAGATGTATTGTCAAACATTATAACTGAAAGTCGCAAAAAGTTACTAAGTCTATTTATTTTAGCAATCTCACTCAAAATGGACAATAATAATATCCGTATAAAAAAACCAACAGTGTAAGCAGACATCGCAAAGATGTTTGACCCCCTTAGACTAATCACACAGATTATAATAATTGCAAAAATATACATGCAGCATTTGTGGTTATTAAAACCCAAATTAAGATACGGCGTTATTGACAAATTTAGAACCAAGTTACATTTGCTAATAATCTACTCATCGATCGCTGCATATATTTTGAGTAGCACTAATTAAATCAATACAATAACATGGATATGTCGATGCTAGCAAAAAGGCTTATGTTGTGCTATTTATAATTACAGTATTAATATCAAGAACAATACTACAGTGAAATAAGTGTGTGCCAAATAAAAACTTAGCAACATTGAAAACCATTACATTTCTCAGGCTAGTATTAAGTGCTGCACGAATACTCGTGCAAATAATGTATAAAATTGAACAGATTCTTAATCATTAAGTCAAAACGAAGTTTTATTGGATATGGTCATACTGGAAAATTTCAAAGCGACAATTTAAAATGTCACCTCAAAGTACCAGTGTAACCACAATGATTCCAAAATCCATGCAGCCGATGCCATTTCAGTGGAGATATGCCAGAAGGACGAACCAACTTTTCCATTTGTTAATATGAATATTTGTTAATGCCTACGGAGATTCCTGGAATGTCATTCATCTCTGGTTTGACGTGCAAGATCAAAAATCAGTCCAGGAAGATCAATTTCCAATTGATCAATATAGCGATGTTAAAATAAAAGAAATATCCTATTCATTCTCCTAAATGATAAATTCGTAACTGTATATAGAGTTGTTGGGTGTTCCAACTCTCATCGATTCCCTACAATACCAAATATCTTATAAGACAAGGTTTTTGGTCACATACAAGTATGACGGCTTATTCAAAGGATGTTATAGAACGGTATTCGATATTTAAAAAACCGATTGGCATTATTTAAAGAATGAAAAATTTGTGCCCAGAGCAAATAATATGTTCTCCAACATTTAAAAGTTTCGTGTGGGCTTTTGTCTGCCCCATTTACGAACGAAAAACTGGAATTAAAGAATACATCTCGATGTTTATATTTTTTTTATAATGACCAAGCTAACTAACTCTGCATTAATTGGGCCCGTATATAGAGATTTATATTAAAACGAGGGATGTGTTCAAATATTTTTTCCGATAATGATACCAATTTTGTTGAAGCTTACTTTTTATTAAATGATTTATTTAAACTCAAGGATGATAAAATTCGCATGTGTCAAGAAATATGGAATAATGTGGAATCTTGCTCTTCTCGAATCACTTCATACTTTGGTCGGTTATATGAAGCAGCGGTAAAATCGCCAAAACTTCATCTAAGATGTATCATCGCAAATTTTTTTTTAGACGTTAAATCGATCAACATTATTTATCAAGGAATTTTTGTAGAAAGCTCATAAAGTAATAATAAAATTTGCATACTTGCTTAAATATTGCTTGTCATTCCAAAAAAAATCTGCCATTTACTTAAAAGCCATCAACCAGTAAACATCTAAAAAAGATTACCTATATTATAATTAACGAACCACGTTGGGTTTGATGGTTTTAAGCTGTATTACAGCTTTTCATATAACAGCCCGTTATCATATCAACGTTTAATTATCGCTGACAAAGATTTCATCATCACAAAATGGATATACTCTATAAATACTTCACTACACCATTCACTTTGAATTGTGTAACACTTTGAATTGTGCAACTAAAAAGTGTGCAAATAAGATTCATATACTCTGAATATAAGAATCTAATGCAATAAAATTTAGAAAAAAACTTTTGAAGATCTGCAATCAAAACTTCTTAATAAGATAGTTAGCCTAATGACCACCACCGGTGATAAAACTATAGACACATTACTGACTGTATTCAGTAGTATCAATTCTGCAGCAAAATACTTACTGTTACAATGATTTATATAAAATATTGTCTGTATAGTCACGAAAAGTTCAGCAAAAATAGTGTGGTTAGCCCATTAAAACTAAAAAAGTTGCTCTTTTGCAACTTTTTGACAGCTCGATCATGAACAAATAAAATTCAAATAAATTCACTTCACTTGTTCACAAATTTGTCCACACACCGTATAAATTATATAAACCGATAGTGAAATTTTGAACGGACATTTATGCGTGACAACTAATCCTAACATAATGTACAGTGACTTAAAAAAATGCATTTTAAAAATAATTGAAAATTAACAATTTTAGTTTAACTTTCGTTCTTGTTAAAGTTTTGTTTTCAATTATGGTTTAACGTACATTTTATACCATCCTTAAAAACCATTACATCTGCCATGTGCAGTTAAATATCAAAAGTTTTAACATTTCCATCATCATAATTGTTTTACGCGTTTAGCATTTTCCCTATAACATAATTTTCATTGAAATAATAAAACAAAATTATGAGTTATATATTTTGACATTTGAAATGAAAATAAGCTTTCCATTATGATTGCTTCTTGTGTTGTGTGTTTTCTTTTTATTATTATGTCTTTTAAGCTTACAATGAAAATATGACGAACTAGCGAAATATTGTAAAATAGGAAACACAACAACAAAACCAAAAACAGAAAACCACTTTGCTGAGCTTTTTACTTTTTTTATTTTGTTTATTTATAAATTTTCATTCCATAGAGCTATAAACTAATTAAAATAAAAAGTTTCGCAACAATTTCTGTGTGTGAGCTTTTTATGTCCTCATCGTTGTTGTTTATAATTTTTAATTAGAGTCACAACCATAGTGATGACGACAAATAAAGATGATGATTCTGGGGGAAAATTTTCTATTTTTCGTGTTTTTTTTTTTTTTTTTTTTTTTTTTTTTTTTTTGATGATGGTGTTAAAATGTTAAAAAATAATGATGGTAATGAATATTATTAAGTTCTTTCCTATTATAATATGTAGATTCCGAAATGTGTATGCTTGTCATTTGTGCGGAAACAATTTCGAAAAAAAAATCCAAGAAAAGTTTCGAATTTATAAATTAAACTTAGCATTTTGTTTATGTACATAACCGAAACCACCATAATGATGATCATCATCATCAGCAACATCATTATCTATATATTTACAATGATGACTGTGGTTTTTGTTTGTTTGATATATAGCAACGGAAAAATAATAGGAAAATGTTTAAGTTTGTCATCATCATCATCATCATCATCATCATCATCATTATTATCATTATAATTAATGTTTTGTGTGATTGTTCGTAATGTAAAAAAAAATTGGAAATATATTATATATAGGGGTTTTCCATAAAACACTGTACAGTATTTTCAAATGAAAAATCATATGAAAATTATATTTTTGTTAGATGCTTACGTAAAAATTTAATTGTCGGCGAGATAAAAATGGGTTTGACCTAGTTTTTGCATGGGTGTGTGTGTGCATACAAAATTAATATATTGAAAAATCCATATGTGTATATGTAAAGTGATGGAATTTATATTTGCGAAAATAATTAAAAATAATATTTTGGCATGTGTATGCGGTAACCATACAAATACTTTTAAAATGGAAACTTTTTGCTTATTTTTGAGTAGGTACATATGTATAGGAATATATGTTTCAACTGTTTCACAAACTTTTCATCTGTGGAATTAATTAAATTCTAATTGGAAAATGGGAAATTTATGTGAATATTTAGTTTTAGCCCCGTATATAGTCCAAACTGTGTATATATTTTAGAAATGTTTGTATTTATAGTATGGACCAGTTTTATGACAGTTATTAAAACGAATCTTCTAAATAACGCCTTGGACGATTTATTTAACAAATTGAATTGGCGATTCGATGTTTTTGGGCAAATCATCCTTCACTCCTTCAAAATACGCTATTTGATTGGATAATCTAAGAAAAATTGCATAGCACTCCAAGCTCTTCTTACAAGTTGGCCATTACGGCATTATTAAAAATGCGATAAATCTCCATTTATGGAATTGCAAGTCACATGAAATAGTAGAAGGTTTCAATGTTTTACATTTTACGCCGCCACAGATAAGAGACATTAATGAGAGATTTATTGTTTGCTTTATTAGCGCTCGTATAGTTATATGGTTAAGGTGATGGCGTTAACATACCGTGGTCGTGATTTCGATCCTCGTCGCTGACTTGAAAATGTAATACAGTAAATCCACCGGTATGTCTTTTGGACTCTGCAATTCACATCAGACTATGTCTAAAGTTATGCACCGAATGAAACCGCATAAGTTGCACACACAGATTTTAGTACCTATATATCCCGATGATATCCTGATAGCAGTAGAGACGTTCGACGAGAATTTGGAAATTTTAAGAAAAGTATAGGCGGTTTGTTAAAAAAAATGGACTTAGAATAAACATGGAACAAAACGCTTCTTTCTCTATGCTCCTGCTCGCCGTGTGTGGAAACGCAAATATCTTCTTCACAAAGCTGCTGTATAAACTATAGTCATGGTTTTTTAGAGCTAGCTTTGAGGGTGCACCTCTTTTCGATTCGTTCTATTATATATTTTATTTCCATATCTCGAGGAAGATGTTCAGAAAGATAATATTTAAAAATTTGTCGATTTGATTTTGTACTTAATGTATTTAACGGATAAATTAGTCGCATTTATTATCGATAATGTCGCAATAAATGCGTATAATAAAGTAAATGCCAGATGCCAAAATTAAGCAAAATAACTATTATTTAGTATCGGTTAGACAGCTAATACCATCAAAATGAATTAAGTTTTTAATAGGTGGGCAAAATCATTAAATGAAACCAGTGGTTCAAACCGATTTATTGTTTTTCTTTTTGCCGTTTCAGGTCTTAAACCTGGTCTCAGACCAACGATTTATATGTTTTGCGTTTCTTATGCAGTTATAAACGCTACACAGAGGACCATCTAAAGCTACACGCTTCTATCTTTGCACTTAAGTACAAACCAACGGGGTTGCAATGTCGGCTTTATAAGCCTTAAGGCTGCTCACTCATTTAAGTCATATCACGATCAAATGGTCGCCGATCCTTACTCTTAGGGAGATCACAAAAACAAACATTCGATCTTTTGTTGCTTTTATTCAAAGTTTATCAGGTTTTTTTCTCCTTGTTTTGATATTTTGCAGTCCTCAATTGACAGTTTCTTTTTTCCTCATTGTCAGAAACATCATTTTTTATCATTCGGTTTGGTAATACAATTTGGTGTGGTGCATATCTTGCTCTGGGTGTGGTTGGCTTTCTTGTAGTTCAAACTCACTTTTGGAACTGCATCCACAAAACAATATGTTATTTTACCCAGTTAAATTCAGAAATGGGCCCAGTTCATTCACTTTAAATTTCAACTGAAGTCAAAGACTCTGCTCAAGTCAAGCAAGGGGATCGTTGGAATTGTATTTCCGCTAAAACGTATAGAATTGTGACATTTGAATATTACATACTAATGTTGTTTTATAGCTTAAGTTTTATGGGCTGTCCACATCATATAGACTATTGTAATCAGTGGTATTTTTTATCGATTAATAAATTGCGGTTAAGTGACAAACAAGGTACGTGATAAGAAAATAATTTCATTCATCTATAAATTGGAAATATGTAACTAAATTTTTATTAATTAGTTCAACTATCGTAAATAGCACACTGCACTTAAAAGTTATTTTCTGCTATTCGCAATTTGGTATCTCGCCAAAAAACAATTTCAAAATCAGCACAACTCCATTCATGTACCTAAACTTAAGTTACATTGACCGATAAAACAAAAATAGATTTATCTCTCGTTGCTTATAAATTTACAATTACAACAAAATTCCTTTCTATATAAGTAACATTTTTTATAGAAGACGTTTTTTGTGCTTCTTTGTACTTTTTTTGAGGAATTTTTAAGTCAGTTTAATAGATTTCGTACATCTTCCATTATAAAATTGATTTACTTGTGAAATTTGTTTGCTTGCATTTTATACATTCGTTTCTACGTTATTACTAGAAAGAATCGAATTTTTCCACGAATGTTTAGATGTTTATATCCTATCTTCCGGCATTATAGATGATTGGTTTTGAATATTTTGATAAAAACAACTAACGAAATGCATTTTTTTCTTTATTTGTCTAAATAATTATTTGACATATTTAATTTTATAACGCTTAGTATTTTAAGTAACTAACATTTCAATCGCTAACAGCAAAAAAATTTAAAAAAGTGCAACATATCAGAACGTTTTACTTAATTCTTGTATCAGTTTAATCCTACCTTCCTATCTTCCTATCTTCTTATCTTCTTATCTTCCTATCTTCTTATCTTCCTTTCTTCCTATCTTCCTATCTTCTTATCTTCCTATCTTCCTATCTTCCTATCTTCCTATCTTCCTATCTTCCTATCTTCCTATCTTCCTATCTTCCTATCTTCCTATCTTCCTATCTTCCTATCTTCCTATCTTCCTATCTTTCTATCTTCCTATCTTCCTATCTTCCTATCTTCCTATCTTCCTATCTTCCTATCTTCCTATCTTCCTATCTTTCTATCTTCCTATCTTCCTATCTTTCTATCTTCCTATCTTCCTATCTTTCTATCTTCCTATCTTCCTATCTTTCTATCTTCCTATCCTCTTTTATCTTTCTATTGTCCTTTATCTTCCTATTTTGATATTTATATATCTTGATACCTTCTAATCGTTTTTATCTTCAGATCTTCTTATCGTTCTTATATTCATATTTCCTTTCATTTTATATCATTTTCAGATGCAGTTCAGATTTTTAAGTGATTTCTCACATATTTACAATAGCGATTATAAAGGTTTTTTTATTTGCTGACTTACAAAAAATAATGCCTTGTCTTTAATTTTCTATTTTATCCCAATTGTAAGTTAGTGGACAATTATAATTAATATTAATTAATTCCCATCATAACTTCCCATCATTTGTTTTATCTCATCAACCCACTATCTTACATTGGAATCATATGGTGTAATTTGATTACTGCCAATATATATATATATATATATATATATATATATATATATATATATATATATATATATATATATATATATATATATATATATATATATATATATATATATATATATATATATATATATATATATATATATATATATATATAAATATATATATATATATATATATATATATATATATATATATATATATATATATATATATATATATAAATATATATATATATATATATATATATATATATATATATATATATATATATATATATATAAATATATATATATATATATATATATATATATATATATATATATATATATATATATAATATATATATATATATATATATATATATATATATATATATATATATATATATATATATATATATATAAATATAAATGACCACTAGATCGATAAAGCACAAACAAAAATAAAATTAATTACTGTAGCTTTAATTAAAATTATATAAATAACAAACAATAAGACATATGTCATTTACATATGAGTACATACTAGGTGACCTAAAAGTTTTGGGAAAGTCTTATGCTTCGTAAGGACACTTTTGGCGGTACAATGGTTTTGCGGAGTGATGTAAGATTAAACAAAATTTTATCGTAATTATTATGTGCATTTGACATTATAAAACATTTGAATATTTGAATATCAAGGGCAACAATTTTAGTTATTTAAATCAATACTTCTTGAAATGACATAAGATAATTGTTTACTTTTTTTCTTCTATTTTAAGAAGCGGTTAGAGGTTCTTTGGTCATGTAAATAAGTGATCAGTTCTCAATCATTTTTTTAGTAATAAAAGCTTGCTACCTGTGAGTAAAATTTGCATACGCATTGCACTCAAAAAGTATAAAGGAAATGTTCTAAGGTTTGAAGTATAACTACAGTTGACTACAGTTAAATGTAAATAAATTTAATCTAAACTAATTTAACACAAATTGACACAAGTAGAAGAACAATAAAGAGTTAAAAAATTGCGTTCATAACATTGAATCATAGAATTTAAATCTTCGGATAATTTGCTCATATAAATAAAATAATTTTAGCTCGATTGAGCGTCGTTATGTGGTAGCTATCCTCTTTTTAAAAATAAAAACTGTAATATACATGTAATAGACCATTTTAATGTAAAAGACGAAAGACTTTCAGTACATGTTGAATTTTACCAAAAAAGTTTCTCAGCTCCTCGCAAATATTTGACTGTTACAGATATTTTCGGACACTTAGTATATAACCGCAATAAACTCATATACAGACAATATCTGGGTACCACATATACGTTATATGGGTTTTATTTATTATTGTTTATTACTGTTTTTATTATTATTTTTAATTTTAATTGATCTATGGACATAGACTAGGCCATAAATTTCAGTTTTTCTCCTTAATTATCTTTATAAAATAATAAAATTAGAAACACACTAAAACAAACAGACAAACAAAAATAAAATCAAAAACCGTATAAATTCAATTAATCAAAAGAAAATATTATATAAATAAAATGAAAATAAATTATGCATTTCCATGATATGTTTAATAAAAATGAACATTAATTTTTTCCAAGGATGAGAAGTGGTTTTCTAGGGAAGAATATAAACATACATAATATGAGATGAGATTGTATATGGAGCGAAATAATAACACTCTACGTTAGGTTTTCCTACATTTTCCTATACTTTAGTTTATAAATTTAATTTTTATCATCACATCATCACATAATGAATTTTACACTCATCATTTTCCTTTTTATCTTTGCATAGTCGAGTATGAGAGTGGATTTCATCAGATGAATATGGTATGACATATATACTAAAGTGTTAATGGATTATAAAATTTATGGGCAAATTTAAATGTATATATATATATATATATATATATATATATATATATATATATATATATATATATATATATATATATATATATATATATATATATATATATATATATATATATACACAGGTCATTTCAATATATTTCATGGGACCTCCTAAATTTATGTTTAAGATATATTACTACCATCATAAGAACCAGTTTAACTCTTGATGCTCCAGATGTCGGGTCGGTAGAATATCGTCAAAGTTTAGTATAATTATATGACATTTAGGCGATTATACATATACAAATATTTTGATTATTTTAAAACGATACCAGTAGCGACATCTAGCACGTCAGTAGGCTAACATACCATGGTAGTACTATGTGCAATTATATTATGATATTTAGACAAGAATAATAGTACATAATGCTAAATTATTTTTTAATTAAATTTTGATAAAATACCGTTACTACAGCTGTTATAGCCAGGTAAATATTTGAAAAGAGTTTACCGCTAGATGGCACAGCCACCAATATCTTAGAATAATGTCGATTATTATAGATTGAAAGGTGAAAATTCAACCTATAAAAGTTATGTTTGTACAAAACCTGGTTTAGCTGTTATAAGCCTTAAAAATTTAAAAAATTAATAAACCATAATGTGGTTTCTACCTTCCAGTATTGATTTTGAAATGCTGTTAAACAGAAATTTACAAAAGTCTAAAAACAAGAAATCATGCAGCACAATCTAGCCACTATAGAAATAGCAATAAATATGATAGCCAAATCACCAAAATAAATTGTAGGACTCCATAATTTATTTTAATTTTAATTTAATTTTTGGTGCGTGACATTTCTCCATGGGAGAAGTTTTAACTCGTCCAACTATAGTGTTGATTATTATTTTAATAATGTACCACTAAATAATCATATATACACCAACAATATACATATGCAAAATACTAACACAAATTATAGCTTTTAATATTAAATTTATGCACATAAATTTTTGCAACAATATCAATAGTCTGAATCGTAGTGGCATGCGAACGAAATCCAGCAGTTTCTATCTTGGTATTTTGAAATCCAATAACGTCATTATTGTTCTGACCGAAGCATGGCTGACAATAAGCTTCAATACAGACGAATTTTTTCCATCTGATTTTTGTGTTTTTCATCGTGACCGTTGTACCTTTGCTACAGATCGTAGAGATAGTGGAGTACACTTATTGCGGTTGGTGTCTCCCGACCCACCCCTGGATTTAATTTCGATCAAACTTTAACTAAAAGCATATCATAAATTAATTATAGTGTAATAGTGTATCTACCTTGCAATTCTATGATATTTCACTTTATCGCCATTTCGTTGACATTATTTCTAACAGTCATTGCATTTTCCTTTAGTTTTAATTTTTTACACTAATAATCGATTTTTTAAACTTCACTCGTGCAATGGTTTTGTCGGCTATTGAATTATTTTCATACTCTAGTAATAATTAGATTTGCTTTGTAGAATCTGGGCAACTTTATATTTTCAACAAAATCTGTGTCGAGTATAATTACTCGCAAGCCGAGTATATTTCAAGAAATAGCTTTTTAGCTAGGAGTTGATCGGAAGGTTACTCTATCTAGATTTCATATTTTTTTAAATATATTATAGCAATTAAAAACTTTTTTCGTAAAACTAAAATTAAAAAGTCTAACGGCCGTAAAGATCCATGGATATAACTAAAGAACTGAAACAACTTGTGGTATACTGTTGCTCGGTTACTGATACTTTTGAATCTCATATTTGAATTTAACTTGTGAACACTTTAAGTCAATATCTTATACCGTTAGTCCAACCAGTTTTTTACATTCGCAAATGATACAGATCCGATTAATTTAACCGGTAACGGTGCAAAAGAATAATCTGTTCCACTTTGATCCTCAGCTGCCGTTAGCTTTTAAATCAATGAGTCTAAAACCCCATATGTATGTATGTATATATATATATATATATATATATATATATATATATATATATATATATATATATATATATATATATATATATGTATATATATATATATATATATATATATATATATATATATATAATCACATGTTTTAGCAGGTTATTATGCAGGTCTCTAGTAGAAGAGTTCACTAATATCTAGAAAAATCACTAACCACTCAAAATCTCATAGAGCTGGAATGTCTGATTTGGAACAGCTAGAATATGTAAAAACCCTAAAAAGATCAAAAAGGAACTTTCCAGTTAAACCTAATTGCTCTTAGACACCGTTTAAAAAAATAAATCACGATCATTTATCACTTAAATATAATTTGAAAAGCAAAAGTTATTTGAATTTTTACAGTAGTTCAGTAATGCTTTTTAATCCAAATCGTCCAACAACTTAATAAATCATTTTCAACAATCAACACAAATATAAATTCAACAAATATTTAAAACTTTTCAACAAATAAAATGGAATGCCAAATTCCTTTTTATTTCTGTTGTATATGAAATAATTATTAGTACTTTGTCCCGACTAGCAAAAATAAAATCATGCTTTCATTGTATTATAAACCAGAAAAAAATGTACAGTCTTCTGTAACATTCTGCAACTTTTTATTTCAGTATTTGAAAAATTATGTATGTGGCCACTTCTATCCATTGTTGATCAACCAATAATTTAAACACGCATGCTTTTATACATCTATTTAAATACTATAACCATACATATACAAATTAAACGTACCTTTTGTGTTTTATTCTCGATGGCAAAATTTTATTTTATGCGGTTACACCATCAATCGACAAAAGATCACATTTAATAGGATAAACACAAAACTAAACTCAAGAACCTAGACAAACTTTACTACATTAAAAACTGATATATTGCACTTATTACACAAAACGGATTTATAAAAACACTGAACAAAAAAGTTTCAACTAAACTAAGCCCAATTGCATCGCAAAAAAATTTTTTAATAATTTAACCCGTTACAAATGTTAACAATCAAACCAAAAATTTACAAAATCCGGATTTATTTAGCATTGCAATCTGTTACAATTAAATAGTAAAGTGCGTAAAATTAGTATCATCCAAATAACAAAATTAAAGTGAGTGCATTAAGTGGCCAATACAATTTGTTATTATAGAAGTTTGTGAACCTACAAAGCACCGTAAAATTTAATTAAATCGTAAGATAAAATAATAATTGGTTTTTACAGGCCATTGCTGGCCCATACCGAATCTATAACTCGGCTAGGACATATAAGACTGTGTGATATTGCATCTCAATTTTAAATTTGACACAAAATTAATTTCCCTTTAATGACCTAAGTCTTTTATACACATAAAATAAAATTGTACGGCATCACAGATATAAAAATTTAATAGAGTACAAAGCCCTTTAAACCTACGATAAACTGATTTAAGTACTGATTTATTTCCAAAAATTACATTAATGTAATATGTATATACCTTTCCGTTCATCCTCTCTGCCTCACTATTCCCCTCATACTCTGTATTTTTATTTTTGAATGTGGACAGATTAAAGCAATTGGTTCGATTGGATTGAATTTGGCTCGATTGTTAAAGAAGGCACTACCTCACTCGATTTGCCGAGTGAACCTAACATTTATTTATATTCAGATTCCGCAATAACATTACAATGGTTATCAAACCCACCAAAACTATAGAAGACATTTGAGGCCTACCGTGGCTCCAAAATTATGTTGTCAATCAAATTGAACCCAAGCTACTTTATTGCGACCGCAGACAATCCGCCCGATTGTATACTACCCGGGGTGTAAAGCCGCGTGAATTGTTAAGCAGTTGACCCTGAATGAATGGTTCAAGTATTCTTCATACAACCTAGCTGCAATTTACAACACTACCATTAAACGAGATTTTAACGAACTTCGCAACTGTTCAATCCAGTTATGTACCTTAATTTTCAAGTATTCTAATTTTCACGTTTTTGCGTTTATCTACGGTACAAGAAAAGGTTAACTCAAAAATAAAATCGAATACCTCAAAAGAGTCGAACCTTAACTAAAATTATCAACGCCGAACACATGATATTCCGTTGCACCCAACAAGAGGTTTATATAATATATAGTCCAGAGATTAGATTATTGATGAAGCGCAAGCGTTTAACAAATAACTCCAAAATTTTAAATTTTCATTCGTTTGTCGATAAAATCGGTGTTCTGCGAGTGAGAGGACGTTTGAAGTATGCCAAGATGAACACCAGGCATCCAATATTATTACCAAGGAATCATTTTATTACCGAGAAAATAGTTATAAAAATGCATTATAGAAATATGCAAGCCGAAACACCACACTCTTGAAGCAATGATTCAAGAATCTATTTTGGCGTACTATCTACATGTTTCGTTTGTAGACGATATAAAAGCCACAGAAGTAGCACCCTATGGGACAGCTTCATTCATGTTGAGTTAATCTATATTTGAGGCCATTTATTTAAGTCGGGATTGACTTAGCAGGATGTCTTTTGCTTAGAACAAATATGGTATTTCCGATACATTTTAGCAACCTTAAAACGATTATGTGCAATTAGAGGACTATCTAACCACATACATTGTGATAATGTTACAAATCAGATGGAACCTAAACGGCAACTGAAAATATTCTACGATCAATACCTTAACGAGAAAGTCAATTAAAGACTTGGTGTTCCGATAATAAAATCAATCAGCACTTTATTCTTCCAGCTACCCCTACATTTAGAGGATTATGAGAATCGACGGCCAAACGTTATGTGTGTTTCCGAGGCTAAACTCTCGTGAGTCGGGTATGGGTGTAGTTTTTTCGAAAAGTTTCTGTTATTAGTATTTTCTATTATGTCAACGGTCTTCAAAAATTTAATACTTGCAATTCATCAAATAACTTATATAAAAAGATATTAAGTATCTTACACCGGTGATCGAATTGTGAGTGACGAAACGTTTATGGGCTGACCATCTACCAAGTTTGCCAATTCGTAACAAATGGTTCAAAAAATCTCTTTAGAGACGCGGTATGGAACGTTTACGGGCTTTTTCTCATAGTTTATTCAGTCTCTTCATGGACATACTAAAACATTTGCTGCAAGTCATCGTGATTTGCAAAATAATCTTTTTTAAAACTGCCATTTTATTTGCGAACACAACTTAAGTAGCATCGTTCTCAGTTTTGCTCTTTGATTTAAAATAATAAAATGAATTTTAAATTAACAAGATGATTAAATCACATTGGTTTGGCAAAAGCGAAAGTCGAAGATGAACTCCACGTGTCTGACGATAAACAAGGTGCAACACGAGTTAGTGATATTTATATTCCACCACCGATTGCTCCATACTGTTCGACCGAAAGCAAAGGCGGTCGACTTATAATCACAAATATTATCATCGAGAATTTTAAAAATTATGCTGAGAAAATAGAACTAGGGCCGTTTCATTATGTGAGTGTAAAAATATTTCCAACATTATGCAGTTTATTAAAGTAAGTTTAAATAATTGTAATAGTGCACTTTGGTGACCATCGGACCAAATGGTCGTGTACAGAGTAATGTGATCGCCGCAGTGTTATTTGTATTCGGATACATTGTATTCGGATCGATTACTATGACAAAACCAAAAGCTGCGGCAGCAAATGAATGTGGCTTGTTAGAATATTTTGGAGATATAATTGGTACGTCACGATACATGGTACCGCTGCAAAAAATTAATAATCGCGTTGAATACCTTAACGCACAGCTATCTTAAAATACCGTGCAACGAAGCAAAGCCATCGAGTACATAAAGCTGGAAAATCAAATAACACAGACTAAAAATCTGCAATTCCAGAAATATTTAAGCGAATTATGGAAAATATTTGTTACAATTGAGCTGGAGGAACAATCGAGGAGGCAGCGATCGAAGACATCAAAAAATGTACAAACATTTGGTCAACACCAAAAAAATTTAAGGAGCAAAGGAGATCAGTTAATAAAGCGGCCAAGCTTCAAGCGATGCTCGTCTTCGAGAATATACACGCCGCAAGCAAGCGATTGCAAATATCCTTAAGAAAAAAATCTAAACGAAAATAAATACATAAAAGTATTTAAACAAATAAGGATTCAGCTAGTTGCAGCTTACCTATAGTGTTTGATAAGTTGGACACTACCTGAACTGATGTTTGATTTGTTTGACAATTGTTTTTCTTATTTCGCTTAAATATTTCTGGGCTTGCAGAAATAATGATAGAGTCTTTGAAAATTGGTTCAAGCCACGAATAAAATTTAGCAATTTATTTTAATATGCACCTTTAAGCATTTATCATAGAATTTAAATTTATGCCTTTTTTTATTTATTTCATAAAAAATCTTGTCAACAAATATTGACGAAATCATATGCCGTTATTTTATTATTCAAATGTGGGAAGTGTGTGTGTGCAGTCCACTAAGTTTTAATCTGAATTGTCATCTCATCTTGTCATCTTACCTTTTTACCACATCAAAATCCACTTGTTTGTATCACAATTGAATCAAAAGCAAGACGACTTCTTCATTTTAATAATGGCCAATTTCACCATATTTTCGATGTGCTAGGTTATATTAATAAAACTCTTTAAGGCCTTTTAGATATGTAATTTGTAGGCAAGCGGATATAGTTAATCACTCGTCTAAGCACTGACTCTCGTCGATTACATTCATAAGCCGATCAATAAAACCGGCACACTGCATATAATATAAATCTTTGAGTTCGTCTATAAAAGCTCACAAAATATGTATATCCAAGAATTTCTTCACTCCCACATTCATTCAGAGCTATGGGTAGTATCGATTAAATATAAAAGGGGAACGAATACGAAATAGGCGCATTATAAACACGTTACACAGTATATTCAACAAATGAAGTGAGATAATTAGTTTCATTATTAGAATAAAAATGTAGTTATATTTTTTTTGGATAAATTAATATGTATAATTAAAGTAACAATAGAACACATAAAAGCATAGTGTATGTTTTAATATATACATAGATTATCGATTTTTATATACGATAGTGTAATCATCCCATTACAAAATATGTTTATACAAAAGGATGTACCAATTAGAATACTTTAAAACATTACAACAACAATGGACCATTTACTCGAAACGAAAATTGTAACATAATATTATGTTAGCACCTGTGGTCTTCGAATACAAGAAAAACAGATTAACACAATTTAATCTTTTGCTATGATATCCTTTCTATATTCCGATCAAAGAAAATACAATTTAGTAACGGTGCATTAATTCCAGATGTAAATCTGTTAAACCGTATAAAAATTGCCATTCTCATTTTCCCCGTCCCTATTTTCCATTTTAACACTATGACTTTTCAAAAAAAAAGATTTTCATTTTCTATGAATAATAATAAAATCGGGAAATTTCTTTTCTTTTTTTTTATTCCACTTGATCGATATTCGATAAAAGCACATAGAAAATATAAGGAAAAATAATGTTTCCTTCCTAATTTATTTTTCTATTGTTTCGTGACTAAAGTGTACAAATTACGACATCATTCTGTTTCCCGAATCATGACCGGCACCGGTCAAAAATATAAAATGAAAATTTACCGAACAAAAACAAATGAAAATGAAAAAAATAATTTAATTCAAACGATTAAAGTTAAATAAGCTTAAAGCTTTAGGGTATATTGAATATTCATTTATTTAAATCTTAATCCAAATGAATCAACATAACCACCTACATAAATACATACAAAAAAAAAACAGTATGATCTGTAGAACACTTTACAGGCAGGGCTTTTATTTTGTTTTGCTAATTATTTTATAAATAAAGGATAAAGGATATATTATGTAAATTTAAAGATTAAGACTGTGGCGTCTTAGCAAAAAATTAATATCGACGACGTCGAGGAGCGACCATTGGCACCAATCACTATATTTTCCCAATATGTTTAAAACGTAAATCGTAACCAAGCTAGTATTTTCCAGAAAAAAGAAGACTCTTTAGCTGTTTTAATTTCAAGGATACGAAACGCTGTATTTTCATCGAACGTAAGCACTCAAACCTGGAATTGTAAAGTGACATTCGAAATTATATGTTAGCTCAACTCTTTCAAAACGATACCATTAACTCTTGAACAATGACTTGCCTGTTAACTTAACCAAATAAGTTCGGCTATTTGCCAAAAAAGTAAAGATTTTAGTTCATTAAATGATGAATATAAAAAAAACAAGCTATTCGGTTTGAGACTCCTGTTTCGGTGAGATGAAAAATATTCAATCAGAAAAACAAAATCATCGTAAACAAGGAAAATTCCCCAAAGAATAAAGACTACATTTTAGGTTACTTTTAAGGAAATCAGAATATCGACACTGAAAATAAAACATCCTTTCATATTTAGTGGTACTGAAAAGACCGTAACGCATGGTTAAGATACAAACATGCGTAGATCATTAGTCAAAAACATTTTATGAGTTTCTAGAGTTAAACCGCAAAAAGCAAGAATACATTTTCTTGAACGCAATTTGCCAGACCAAAGTTATAACGAATTAGCGGTCTTACATTTTTTGTTTGGATTTTAGAATCCAATATTTTCTAAGTGAAAGTAGGTTCTTATTATAATGACATTGACAAGGATGCAATCACTTCAATAGGATAAGTACCAAACACTTTAACCAGAATGAATGAATAAAAAAATTAAAAAAAAATTAAAACTCAGTCTATACTGGATTATTTCTAAAAGGATGTGGATGTGAAATTTCATGAAAATTACCACATTGGGATAATAAGCCATCAAATAAAACTTCCCGGGTTGTTCCAAAAAGAAAAGACGCATCGGGAAAACAAAACATCCCAAAACCTAAAATATATCAATTTCCTCGTTTTAAATGAAAAAGGATGTTCTAGACAATTTGGCTAAGCCCAATAATATCTTGTGTAATTGTACGAGTAGAAGATTTTCAATTGTATTACGTAACGATGATAGGGAAAACAGATACCAAAAGAATTTATATCAGGTGATAAGGATCGTTATTCATTTCCACAGGAGGAGCTTCCTTCACTTTATGCTGAGTTTACATAATTATATGATAACAACACACCACAAGTACCAACAGACGTGAATACAATAACTTTTGATGCAAAACTTTGACACTCATTCTTGAACCATTAACTAATGTTTTTGAAGTACTCAAATTTTTGATGAATAAACCAGTGGTGTCTACTTTAAATACTAACTTATACATGTGGTGCAAAGCCACTGACCTTTAACCTTTTTAAAAATTCAAGTGAAACGGAACAATAACAGCTGAAATAATCATTTATCATTTTGGTTTCATGATCAATATTTAATCCCTGCTATGATCACCAGCTGTTATGATCGGATACCTTACTTAAAGAGGGTACCCACCCCATGCCCAGAAATTTTATTTTGTTGTAGGTACAAATAATTATTTTGCTGGATTGTTATCTTGAAATCACCCAAAATGGTCACGGGTGCATAAACAGAATGTCACAAGCTCGGCTAAATTAGTCTAAAAGAAACCAGTCACTTCGGCGTATACTATCAGTTACTTTTTTATCTGGTTATAACATTACAAAAACTTTGTTACGAATGGAAATTGATCAACCAAATGCATAATATGACCCGAGCTAATATTGCGTTGCACCAAATCTCTTATTTCAATAAAATTATCAAAATCAACAAAAAGTGTATGATTATGTAACGGTTACATATCATTCGTGTTTGAAACATCTCGAAGTAATGCACATTTTATTTACTTAATTGCCAAAAAAATAAATTAAGCTTAATAAATTTTTAACAAAATTTTAAAATTAAATTAGTGAATTATACATGGTGCATGAAAAACAATTTGTGATTGCCAGGACAAATGACAACCTGATTGCCAAAACAAATGCCAACTGGTACCGAAATTTTCAAGTAACATTGTACTTAACCCATGTGAGAATTTTACACCTTAGAGTTAGCGATGCTGCATTTATGTGTGGACTTGTTGAAAAAACATTAGCTACTGAAGTTTTGAAAAATCGTATCGGTAACTTAAATTCTTTGTGCAAAGTTCTACCTACATTAAGTAGAATCGAAACAATACCACTAAATGCAAATAATGACTGTTTGCGTAAATGTTTCTCCACATCTCGCTGTAATTGCCGTTTTGGATATTCCAGAGAATATCATGTCATTTTCATTGTTTGTGTTTATTTCACCACAAGTCTTCCATGGGACTTCAATGAAGCCTTGTATTTATATGCAAGTTAACGTTTCATTTCCTTCTATACTTGTGCTAGCTTTGATGTATTCGTTGGAGTTGTGATATTTCTATTCCCCTTGTACGATAGGCAGAGGTCAATATTTGTTTGCTTATATCTGCTTTACATTATTTTTGTTGTATTCGTTTCTATAATCATTTGATTGTTTGATCATTCTCATATTTGTTCCTTAGCGTAATATATATTATAAATATATATTATATATATATATATATATATATATATATATATATATATATATATATATATATATATATATATATATATATATATATATATATATATATATATATATATATATATATATATATATATATATATATATATATATATATATATATATATATATATTATATTCGTTACCAACCTGTTAGATGGGAGTTGTACCTTATCTAGGTATATAAAATTGCTTACAGAGGATGGTTATGTTATATTTGTATAGTGGATATAAGCTTTAAACGACTAAAGTTTAATTTTTAGATAGAAACAAAATGGATTTATGTTCAATTTGATATTTATGTCAAGATAACACAAAAATTATGTATATGGACGGGTGCGTATTGTCTCTAATCATATCGCACATAATACATATACATATTATGAATTATGATGATATAATCAGATAAAAGTGTTGAAAAGCTTGTTATTGAAAATAACAATCATACATCATGTAAAAAAGCACTTTTTTTATTTATTTTAAAAGCAACAACATAACAAAAAATCATAAATTTTTTATGCTTTTGTTTGGTTGGAAAACAATTCATAAATCAAACCGACATATACGAGGTTACAGCGTGTACGATGTAATTTTTTTTTCGTTTTTTAATGGTTGGGTGTCATATATACGCGACGCGATGGTAATACAATCAAACACATCATATTTCAAAAAGTGATTTGTTGCCAATATATATGATTGGCCGTAGAATTTGTGTTGTTGCTATTATTTTCCAATCAAAAGATTTAGTTATGATGAATACTAGCAAATTTTTTATTTTTTACTTTTTTGATAGTTCTATCAAGCTAACGATAAATGTATAAAAAACATAGAAGTACAAAAAAAAATATGCTGATTTTAAATTTTATGCTATATGGGGTGTTTGAAATTTTCCAAACATATCATCATGTTATATACGGGCGTATCTGCTAGTAATAGACCGCTTCGATTTTTTTTTAGTCTTGTCACTGTCGTATATTGTTTGGGCTGTATCTCAATATATCTTATATGAATTTCATGATTATCATGCACTGTTATGAATTACTCTACTTAAATTAACATACATCGTCATATACCTAGCTGAAAAAATATGTTTTTTATGTTGAATTGCGAAAGGGTGAATGAAATGTTTTTTTGTAGATTCAGATGACTTTCAATATTTTTGTTGAAACTGTAAAGGAGTTAACATTTTAGTTAAATTGGTATTTGGTTGACTGTAGCGGTGTAGCTCTATAATATATACGGCATTTTCATGTATATTTATATATATATATATATATATATATATATATATATATATATCGCAGCATATAAGTGGGTTGATTCGTCAATTATAATATTTCATTCAAAGTAATTCAAAGCATGCATATTGCATTCAACATTCATTGAAAATCTTATCACTTGTGGGAGTTAAAATTGATGAACGATGATTAGAGGAAAAATTGTGATGGTGGTTTCATTATCAATAACGCCCTCAGCTTTGAATATATTTAGAGTTGTAAACCTAATTGGTTTTATTTTTGTATACGTTTTCTTAGATCATTTGTCACAATATTACCAAGGAACATAACATCCAGAAGCAAATTATTTTAAATGTCCTTAAAACGCTTGATGCTGTCTATTTATTAACGTGTTTTGGACTTCAGTTCTGATTACCATCTAATGTCAACCCGCTATAGTGTTTATTGCACTAAGTTCTTGCTTTTGCAAATCAGAACCACTTTACAAAATAAAACGTTTAGTCTATAGGCCACAAATTTCCGAATATAATACGACCAAATCACTATATGAATGAGAAGACTTATACGGTGATCGCATCTAAGAGACATTTGCACCTTATTAGTTTTCCAAGTTATAAAGAAGTTCTAAGTTCCGGCGATCTTTGCTATTTTGATTTTAAAGCTCTTTAAACTTTTATTTTACCGGCACGCAGTTATGTCACTAAAGTTTAGAAGAATGTCATTAATTGCTAGTGCTTTATTACCAAGAAAAACAGTGAAAATGTATGTTTGTTCCTCAACTTTTGAGAGGAAATACTAGTATACTAAACAAGCTCATCATCTGTTTAAATGTAAAACAATTCAAATCTACAGTCAGATAATTCATCTCAGTTAATTAAAATTACAAAAGTTATAAGGCAGCAACCTTTTGATCACCATCGAATTTATATCCAAACGAAATTTAAGAAAGTTATTTCCCGCTCCGTTAAATTTTATTTTCCCATTTTACTCCTTTTTACTTTTTTTTTCGTTTAGATAAATTCGTCATGGAACTGTACTCTTTTATATGTACCCCAGAGACTTTTGGTAAAATGATACAGTAAAAATCACACAAAAAGTCCAACCATGAAATACTCGTAAGGCACAATGAGTAATTAAAACCAAACAATTTCATGAATTATCAACCCTCCCACTCCTCTACGGTATATCCACTTAACATTTTGCCCATAAAAAAAAAACAGATTCCATATGTGAGGGTATTTCGATCGAATTTTTGTTCGAAACCCGGAAAAATCAATTTTCCATTTTTTGTTTATATTGTTGTTGTTGTATTATTACCGTACTTGTATTTGTTAATTTAATTATAGAAATTTTATTAAAAAATAATTAAAAAAATAAAATTGTGGAAAAAATAAAGTTTTTAAATTTATTGTTTTAAATTTAACACGGTGTACGCTGGTACATATACACACACACACCCACATCCATATACATACAAACATATTGTTTAATTAAATTTAAAAAAAAATATTATTACTGTTATTATTAATAATTTAACTTATATTGTTAACAATTTTACCAACGTCATAATTTTTTATATTTTAATTTCAGTAATAATACCCCAAGCATTTATTGTGTTTATGTCGAAAAACGAAATTTTCAAACTAACATTAACAAAACAACAATAACAGCATAAATTTATTGCTCTCGTAAAACGGTAAACGGAAACATTTTGGTCTTAGATCGTTATGCGCAATCGTTTCATCGGTGTAGACATATATAAACAAAAAAAATGTCAAACCTTTGGGGCTTAGACTAACCGCTACTTTAACTCCCACTATATTTTCAATATAGTACATGAATGTATGTTTGACATACTGTCAAATATTTTGCCCATTTTTCCGATACAAATATTTTAGAGTGCAAAAGTATTATGTTACTGTTTTTTTTTTTTTTTTTCGATGTGTATTCATTTTTTCATGATGCTGTTTATTTTGGCGTAGGTTTACGTAAACAATTTCCGCTATGAATATTAAATAATTAATTTGCGTAATTTTGTTAAAAGGTTTTTACCGACAGAATATAATGTATAGATAACAGCTGCGCTTCGGGTGGTTAATGTCTTGTGAGATGAGAGATTATTGAACGAAATTTGTATGCTATTTAGTATAATTAACCGAAAATAATCGAAAAGTTGTAAACGGTACTTACGGTTTAAACTGGTTTATAATCTTGTCTCGCTTACCTGCAAAAAAAATAGAAATTATTAGCTTTCTTAGATTAAGCAAAATCATTCTAGATCAAAGCATGGCTGTAAAATTGGATTCAAGCTTTCTTCACTTAATGAAAGCTTTACCTTAATTGTTTTACCTGAAGGTACGCTATCTAAAAGAGTACTCAATAACAAACTTTGAATTCTAACAGATATTTGAATAAATAGCAGTAAATGTTCTGATAAAATTCATTTAATATTAGGATTAGCAGACAACACAAATTTATTGCCTAATAATACGATCAAAATTGAACAAAATTTAACAGAATTTGACAATCTTAAAATATAATAAGTAATCGAAAATAAACAGTACTTCTCGTTAAGTATGGTTAACAAGAGGGAGATATGAGGCAAACTGAAAAATGCCCTTTAAGAGATTACCTAAAAAGGACCTTAACTTTACCAAAAATATCCAATATTATGCAATTTTAATGCTGAGCGCGCCATTTTAGGTAAAGATTAAAAAAGAAAACAATGAATAGAAGAGTAATAATAAGTATTATAATGTGATTACATCACAAAATGAAGGAGAATCAATTTTAGCTGTACAAAGAAAGCTTTAATTCCTCTTCCAATTAAATGAGTACGATGGGCATAACATATGCTTCTATCCTATATGTTTATAATCGAACAACTGACAACATCGCTAAGATGGTGCCAATAAATTCGGTTCGCGAATGGATTCAGCTATTTTCTATTGTCATATTTTACTGGAGATTATTTGTTGTCCGACGACCTGGGGATAATAAATGAGAATAATAATTAAAATTTAATAATAATAATTTATAAATGACTTAAGAGTCCAATTTTTATACATTAAACACTAGCGACAGCACTCTTAAGCAGCTTAGCTTGGATTGAACATCTTTTGGCTTACCCTTTCTTCAAAAATTCGAACTAATAGAGAATGCTCTTTACAATACCTTACGCAAATCAATATCAACAAATTCAATGACAGATATATAGAGTTAGGTTTTTTACGAAGTCTGAAACCTTCTCGAACTCGATGATCAGCACTCTCATTGCTTTATCACAATGGCTCAGGTGAATACTAAAGCAAAATATTTGGATGTACGACACTTTTGTCTACTATGTGCGAGGTCGCAATTAAATAGCTTCTTCATTTGTGACTGTAAGAATTGCCGCATCTCGTCATCATCACAGAAATTATTATGCTGCCTCTAACCATCGATCAATTTCCATGAAATTTTGTGAAATAGCTGGACGATTTTTAGCAGACCTTGCCTGTTCTGTGAGGTAGCCAAACAATTATTTTAGATTACTGCATCGAGACTAACCCGTTATAACACCACTGTTGACAGCTAACGATGTCAACCAACAAATGAAACGAAAGTCAACGAGAGAATATAATGAATGGCATCTAAAGGTCAGCTAAGGAGCTCTTCCAAAAAATACTTCTCTTTGTGTTCCATGACTTATTCAAATTTTTTTAACAATGATAAATAGTGGTACCTTGTAAACCCTGCAGACAGGTTAGTGATGAGCAATTCTCGCTTACAGTTATTGTAACAAATGTAACAAAAGATTATGAAACGAATCGTGAAATTATCCACCGATTACGAGGGGAGCCTTCAATTTACCGTTAAATTTACCGATTACGTAATTTTTTAAGATCTTGCCAATTCACTTAACTTATCTGTCGCTCTCCAAAGAGGAATGGTGGTGGTTAAACCAAAGCGGACCGCATATTAGCTAATTTACAATGAAAAAAATTCTAATTTGGTGAACTTCTGACACAATAGCAAGAAAATTCAGTAATACAATAAGCAGTTGAAGAAGCTGAAGCCGAGTACAAATATCATAATTTACGTCTTATGGCAACACAAATTATAATGCAATAGGACAGTAAGTAATCTATAAAATAGAATTAGGCAATGTTATATTTTTAAAAGACAAAATCCAAGAGCTGACATTAGTAAAATTGGAAGTCAAAAAAATGCCCGTTAAGAGGACTGTCACTTTCAAAATATTAGTCAATGAAGCACTCTATCTTTAAGCTGAAACTTCTGTGCTTGCCTCAGCAAACATTAGGCCATTTTTAAGCATAATTTTAGGCATATTTTGGCAAACCGTTTAGTTCTTCCCGAAACACCTAGTATATTTTACTCTCTTGGACTAGCTAGGACGTTATTTATATCGCTCCAAAATTAATTATCCTGCAACTTTAGGAACTGAACAGGATTAGGACGAAGCGTTACCAGAAATTATTATACAGCTCATGGAAAACATACCTCCCCTCAGGTATGTTTTCCATGAGCTCAGCACCTCTAATTATTTATATTATTTTTTTAATTTAATTTTTAATTTACCTCGAGCTCGTTTTTGATTTAAGCACCAGCGTATTTCTTAGTTCAACAAAACGATTTATCTCTAAGAGGAAAATTTGGTACATCGTGCACCACTATATATTGTCACAACGCAACTAATTTTGTAGGCTTTTAACTTTCTAATTTTTTAACATTCTCCAAGTCAACCAATATTGCGTAGATAAAGATATCCCTTTTAATTTTATACACCTTCCAATTAACCATATCTCGCAGAACTATATATATTGTCACCAAACAAATTGAAGCTGTCGGCAACTTTAGACCACTTAAGGCCCAGAACCCACCCGGACGATTTAAATAGTAGTACACCAGATATTTCAATCTGCGTTAATATATTCCCACAACTAGGGGCAAATTGACCAACAGCTAATTCAAAAATTGGCAAACGATACGGTTTACGGAGTATCTAATAAAGCTTCAACAAGGAGGAAACTGGAAACAACCAACAAAAACGTTTCTCAAAGACGAAAACTTGCCACCATAGGAGCCACACTTCCTGGTAATGATGGGTATGTAATGATCCTTCGAAGTCAAGCTGGACAACTGCGAGAACCAATTTTAAAACCAGATCGATTTGAATGCGGAAGAAGTAAGAAGGAAAAAAGGATGAAGATTTTACGAATAATCAAAAATATCTAAATTTAGAATGTCGTTAATAGAACTGATCTTTCAGCATCATAATTATTATAGTCAACACAATCTTCAAATATTCAGTAAGTATATTTCGTATGATTCTTTAGAGTTAACATGAATGAAAACGAAAATCCTGCTTCAACAAAGTATCGTTTGGCTAAAAATAGAGATACAATGGCGACCAAATCAAAGTGATCAAAGTCGCAAAAATTTGAGTGAGGGTCAAAATGAGTAGAATGATTTTGCGTTTGAAATTAGATCAGCAGAATTGCCTAGAGTAGCAAGAGAATATGAAGATATATTGTTGAAATACCCACAAAAATGATATTAATGCAAAAATTTTCTCAAATTGAATCATTTTCGCGCCAACAAAATATGTGCGAACATTAAATATTAAAAGAAAGATAAATGATTTGGTCGATGGCCACTCTCAAATTAATTATTTAGCTCTAATGATGTTCTCAGTAAAGATCTTATCAACACTCACAATTTTCCTGTTGAATTAATGAGCAAACACCATACGGCATGCATTATGTGTAGCTGCTTAAAAAATGTGTCATCATCTTGTTACTGAGAAACTTAAACCTTACAAAAAGTCTTTCTCAGATTTTTTTGAGAGGCTGGTTCTACCGAACTATGATTAATGATTTTTTATGGCCGGAATTGGAAGATATTGAGGTGGACGACGTTTATGTTCAGCAAGACGGCGCTACGTGCCACACAAGCAACGAAATAATCGCATTTATGCAAGAAAAGTTTCCTGACCGTTATTTCTCTGAATGTTATTTCTCGAAGAGGTGATCACAATTGGCTATTTTCTTTGTGACCACGTGAAAGCTAAGTTTATAAGGCTCCACAATCGATTCAGGACCTTAAAGATGAAATTCGTGAAGTTATCGAGGACATACAGCCGCAAATGTGCGAATTTAATATTATGTTATCAGTAATTTTAATTATATTTTAGTTTGTAAATAGAATCAGTGTTCCAGTCACGTGATCAATCTGAACCAATGGTTCACCTATCTTGTCAGTTTGTTAAATTTTATATGCATAAAAAAAATGTAAAATTTGTAATAAAATAAAACTGATAATGAAAAAAAAAATTGGTCATAGAAAATTTCATGAAAAGGATATGGTGCTGCAAGAGTAACCGTGGCGGGAATTTGGCTGATGTCATTTTGAAATGTTAATAGTATACCTTCCTCTTTTCAATGAAATAAACATTCACTGATTCCTCTTAAAAAATACTCGTTTTTTTTAATATCAAAATGAAACTTTTCTTATTGGAAAACCCGTTACTAAAGAGGAGATGTACTAGATAAAAAAAGGATATAATATTATGATGTGTTCGTATGCATATGGTAACAAAACCATTCATATCAAATTACCATCGGATTTTTATCATTTAACGAATTAGAGGAGAAAATAATAAAAGGAATAAACATCAAAAAGAAATTGATTAGAAATAAGAAAAACTGGCCTAAAGTTCTGCCATAACAAAATCAAACAGATTTGTAGGTTTCTGCAAAACTATAGGCGTTGTAATCGTTAAAGCTCTATTACTATGAAAAGAAATGATTTAAAAAAAAATTATCCTTACCATAGTTAACCAGGCTCATTAAATTTCACATTAAAACGATATTATATTTATGGAACAAGTGTTAAAAGGGTATTTTGATCTCAGAGCCATTATGTTAAATTCCCATATAGTATTGCAAGTTAATCAAATTTGCTGTCTATATAACGGTCATAAAGTGTTAATTTTTTGTTTGTTTTATCTACACCGTATATGTCTTTGTTTCGTCATAGGTCATTAAATTTCACGTACATTAGTTTTTAATGTCATCGTTTAACTAATAGGATAGTTCAAGTCCATTACATTCCGAGTTATAAAATGTTTTGTATCATTCTTATCAAAATATGCTAATACCGAATTTAGGAACGATAAAAGTCGTATTGCTTTTTTATGGAGGCTATACTATCATAATATATGGGTCGAGACTAAACTACCCAAAATCAAAACTATCATGAATTTTGATTTATGGCCGTACTATACATATTTACATGTCCTTAACGAATTCAAAATAAAATTTATTTTCTAATCGAACCTAATCCAAATGCGGTAGAACGACCAATATATTTTCTTCCGCATGTAAAATAAAATGATGAGCTGAAAGCTTTTTTTTTATCTTACATGTTGTTGTCTTACGATTTAACTACAGCAACACTATGAAGTGGAATAAAATTGAATGGAATGAAATAAATTGGATTTGAATTCATTTTTCTTATTTCAAGAAATCATTGTCTTCTTCAAAATGTATACGCCCGTCGTCTTTTTCATAATAATCGTCTTCAGTTTGTTGTTGTTGGGTACTTATGTGTGTGCGTGTGTGTATTTTTGGGGATTTTTATTTTATTATCATTATTATTTTTATGATTATTCGTCTCATACGAGTACGAGTATTCTGTAACTCTATAATATATAAATTCCTCCTGTTTTGCCTAGTGGGTGGGAATATATGATAATAATATTTAAGGGAGGCTCGTCTTTAAATCGGATATTAAACCTAGTTGGTGCTTTACCATTTGCAAACGAATGCCCAAATATTATACCTTTTAAGATAACCGACCATAATAACAGCAACAACAACAAATTCGAATTGCAAAAATCATTAAGTCTTCAAGATGCTTTTAAAAACAACTTTGAGATGTTGCAACTTTTTGGTTTTTATTTTGCAATGAGCTTTTTAACTTCAATAACAATTTAAAGAAAAAATTATTTGTTTTTCCATTTTTTTTTTCGCGCAACATAAAGAGATGTTTTCTCTTCAACAAAACTTTCAATAACAAAAATATTACTCGTACAATGAAGGCATAAATAGATTCATTTAAATATTGATTTTGTGATTTCGAAAAGAACGAAAAAAAACGAAAAACTTTGCAATCAACAAAAACGAAGAAAATCAAGGGGCAACAAAAAATAATGGGAAGCTTTTCAAAAAAAACTTTAACAATTTTCTTCGTCTTTTCCAACGTTTTCGTTGTTTTTGCTCTTTGTACAAAAATCAAAACCATGTAAAAATACATCCAAATGGTGGAGGTGGGGGATCTTTCGAAAATTTATCGATAATATGACTGTTTATATATTCGTCGACATATAGGATGGGTAGGGGAGGATAAAATTAATAAAAATTTCGTATTTTTTTAAAAGATATTTTATGAATATAGACTAGTTTTCAAAAAGTTTATTTTTATCAATATAAAGATATTGATGATTATGTAAAAGTTTGGACGTGGGTGCAAAGTGAAAATAGCAGAGTTAGTAAATTTTGTTTTTGAAAATTTTTGGAAAGTTAATGATCTCATTAATATGTACACTGGAAAAATATTTTTGAGTAAATAAAAAAAGTTTGTTACTATAACTGCTCTAAAAGCAGTAAGTAAGTACTAATGTTAAAGGTCTTTAGTCGTTCATATCTACATTACTCTGAGTATTATCCGCACTTACAAGTTTTGATATTTGCTCATACCATCTCATTGATTTTACTCGTATTTGTTTTTCTGATTCAACCATCAGAAGCCAAGACCTTGTGTAGTTTTGGGTAATTTAGAGCAACTTACCTTTTATGTTTCAAGCCCCGCATAGATGTTGATATTAAATTTTATAAAAAACATTGTGTATAAGTGTACATAATCATGGTACAAAGCCCGGTAGATTTTTTAAAAAAGTAATGTGAACTGTACTCAATACAAGGAGTTGAATAGTTTTAGGACCCAATCGTTCTTCCATTCAAGCTTTTTTTAGTAAATAAATTAGAGTTTTGCTAGAGTTAAGCAAATTAGAGTAGTTATAAAATGTACCACAGGTAGACATTTATATTAGTTTAAAATGATGCCGTTTGGTTTATGAAATGCATTTTGAATCGTGATAGCAAATCATTAAATAAAAAAGCTGTTTGCGGAAGGTCGCTTTACTGTGTCTTAATATAGAGTTTAAAATAAAACATCATATTTTACAGTATCTTACGGTTATTAAAAATACTAATACTCTCCAAGTGAAACTGAGAACATCTCTTTTTGAGAAAATATTGAGTCAAAAAATACCTGTTGATGTTAAAGATGTTACTCGAAAATGCAAAAAATGTAAAAAGATTAAGGCTATAGATGAAAGTTTATCTTACTGCAACTAATTTTAAAAGCTACAGCTAATTAGGGATTATATTAAGCAAACAAAATTTAAAATTGGCGACCTTCAACGTGTTACAAATCAACATCCTGAAAACATCCTGAAAGGCAGATATGCTTGGTGGTGCGTGAATTATTATGGCCGACAAAACAGCGGGTAGTAGCCTTAAAAACCTTGGTGCTTAATGCCCTCAAACCACAGAAATACAATTAATAAAGTAAAGCATACTTTTCTGAAGAATCTAGTGCTAAACGATAGCAAAGTTTTATGACGATGGAGCACAGGTTCATACAAAACCCTGGCTTCTAGAGATAATATCTCGACTTCATGGAATATCCTCAATTAGGTCACATTTCTTACCACATCATGGAAGTATAATCGAAGCCAGTTTTTGAGTTGTCCTCAGAAGATGTAAATGAAGTTCTCTAAATGATCAACTGAGGACCAGCCCTACCATCTAATAATGATTGGTAGATATTTTATTACACTTACGTATTCATAAATACTTGTGATACCAAGGAACATATAAAAAGTACCGCCAAATCTTGATCCATCCAAACGAGACAAAGTTTCAAAGAGTGCTATGCCGAAAAGATGTATTATGTGTGTTAGCGATAATACACGCAAATGTGTGTTACCTAAAAGATATATTAAACAGGCTGCATTAAAAAACGCAAGCCGGTCTAGACAAAATTTTTGATGATTTGATGATAGGAAGGGCTGATAAATTAACACGAATATCGTCCAGCACACTGACCTCATCCGGATTCATGTTGTGGAAATAGGCTACCAACAGTTCCATGAAAAAACTATAACAGAAGCTATATTAGAACCATAAAGCTATGAAGTCTCTCTCTATATATATATATATATATATATATATATATATATATATATATATATATATATATATATATATATATATATATATATATATATATATATATATATATATACATGTACATGTTTATTAAATAAGTAATGTTGTGCCCTGATCTTATCCTTTGTGATCTGATCTGATCCTTTGCACCATGTGCTCGATGATTCTTGGCCCACGCTTGATCACCGTTTCCGTTCGTTACATTAATGAGGTCAAACGCAGGTCCCCTGAATAAGCTTTTCATGTATTTAAATTTATGCATCTTGGAAGGCTCCTATATATCACGAAATGTTTGTAATTCAGTGTAACTCCTAGAAAATTATGGTACTTGTGTTGGAGGAAATTTAATTTAATTTTTTTTATGAATGTAATATTTTGCCTTCTTCTCCATCGTCATCTGTACAAGAATATTATTTTAAGCCTGGTAATTTATTTTGTTCAGATCTCGGATATTATTTCATTTTATTTATCCAAATATTCCAACTGTATTGTGACATCTATAGATAATACAGGAAGACTATGTATTATTCCCTTTTCCTAACATCGTTTTCTGTTGAGATCGTTTTCCAATGTAGATTGTACCAATGCGATCTGTGTAAGACATTTGCAATAATTTTCTTACTTCACAACACTTCCCCTAGTTTTCTCTTGTTTTTTATTTATTAAATAATGCTGTATTGTTTATTATTTGCATTCTTTAGTTTGTTGCACCATTTATTTTCGCACTGTAGTTACTTTATATGGTGCATCGTGAATATGAGTTACGGATTAACATTTTCCGCACTAGATATAATTGCCCCAACTCATTATAAATATATATTGGAGAATTTATATAACAATAATGATTATCGCAAATTATGCCATTTTACACGTAAAAGATGTATGTTCGTCAAAATTATTAACTTACACCCGATGATCCGGCTTGAAATACCTTGCACTTTTGGGTATTCAATTTAATTAATGATGTCGAAAGAATTTTAACATTGCGAAAGTTCATAAGCCCATGTTTTCCCACTGTATTTGACCAAATTTTCTTGTCGTAAAGATTGATTAAGTTTCTTCTAGTCGTCTGGAATAACAGCATTGGCTTAATGTTTATGATCCATGACCCTTACCATACACAATATAATTGTATTTGAATATGTTACATATATAACTAGTTAAATGTCTGACATCTATAAAAACATAAAAAAGTCGAACTAAATGGCCATAAATTATTTGTCATGTAATCATAAAAAAATTGTTCCAACTTAAAAATTTTATATTTTTACAAATTTAGCTCGTATAAAAATGCAAAAAAAAAGTTTATTAGCTTTAAAATAAAAAAGCTCAATAAAAGCTTTTACTATAGTCTAGCTATGTATAAACGAACATGTGAATGCGAGAGGAAATTCAAAACAACAATCGTAAAACTTTAAAATAAAAATGTCGTTTCCGACTATAAATATTTGCCGGAAGTTCTATTTATATATAAATGAAGATCAATTTAGAAAACTGTTAAATGGTTATTTATGAAAACGAACCATTTAATGCTGTACACCATAAATCAATCGACCCCGCTCGACTTCATGCTCAAAAAATCAGGATGTATGGAATATAAATTTTCAATATGTAGTTTTATCTTTTAAATTATTGCGTCACAAATCATTCTGTTGACGCCACGATATTCATCGCACATAATATGATAAGAAAATTGATATAAAAAAAAAATTGTTCGATAAATCAAAAAAAAAAAAAAAAAATCGCTATATCTAAATCGATGTCACCCATCAACCGTCATCACAGACTATTATATGTGGGATATATAGTTTTTATCGGCACTGTACATTCGCACGAAATTTTCTACTTTACGAATCTATCGCATATTAAAGTTGTCACATTTGTTCGCACATTTTACCTGGAATCATCACAATTTGTTGTTGGTGTATATAGGATAAGCTTTTTTGTATGTATATCCTAATTTTGCTTAAATTTTTGGCTCAATCAGCATAAAAAAAAATCGTTGATAGATTTTTTTCGTTTTTCTTTCCTCTTTGAGAATTATGCCTTTACACAATTTTATGAGATTATGTCGTCATATAAGGACCAATTTAATTCAATTTCGTCTTATGTTTTACGTCTCCTTTTTCTTGTGTCCTTGTTAAGCCAAACGATTTTATTTTGTACTATGTACACATTTACAATTTACCTTCGTCATTTTTACGATCCTCGAAGGATATGGCATTTCCGGGAAGAAGTATATATACAACCAAAATATCATAATGCTATAAGATGTTTTAAAGGAATTAAAAGTTTAAATTTTGCTGTTTGGACTATATTTAATAATTTAATACTTACGATGGTCGTCGAGATAGGCATATTTCATTTTTATGTAATTCGACGCGAGGAGGAAATACGAAACGGGACCAAACATTAATTGGTTTATGCAAATTATATTCGGATACTATAGTGCTATGCTATGGAATATTTACTTGTTGTGGTTACATATGTGTGTTTGTCTTGTGTACTCATATAATATATAATAAAATCACAACTATACAACAAAAACTATCAGTTTATGTGCAGCAATCATAAAAACGTGTTAACTAAAATTTATCTTATGCCCTGGATGCATGAACTGTATGTAACATAAAATGTGTGACTTGTTTTAGATTGTGTAATGTGGCTTATATAAGAATATGATTTGTTACTCTTTTTTTTCTAGTTGGAGTAGATGCGGCTGATAGTGACAACGTGACCTGGAGTGTAATTTAAAAATTGCATAGTTTATGTTCTGGATGACATAGATTAAACAATACGAGTTTATAGTGTATGCTAGATCAAAAGGGTATTCATGTTTTCATAATTTTATTCAAAAAGAGATTTAAAGTAGAAGCATGAAATTCACGATGTTAAAGGTTCTGGAATTAAAATATAATTAGACGTCTCACTGAACATAATCCCAAAAAAGGTTCAAAATCGTATTAAATCAGTTAATCTAATTATTGACAGAACTAAACTTGCTTTGAGCATATTTGAAAAAGTTTCATAATTTACCGCTGCCTCCAGGTTGTCGTTCTTAGAACGAGACATTAGACTAATCGTAATTTCAAAGGTCCTAGGTGCAAAATTTGGGCTCCTCTATGTCATTAGCGACGCGTAAAATTAAATTCATGTCTGGATGAGGGATTTGAGGGTATCTAAAGTGCCCGGTCGGAATCATTAAGATCAATATGATCATAAATCCCAATCTCAATTATCAAGCGGGATACTAACTTTGATTTCGGGCCGCTAACCCTCAAATTATAAAAAAAAAGAAAAGAGAGAGGCGGATTTTGGACAATAAACTGGCTGGCACTTCCACTGTAGAAAGCACGGCCGAAAAGGATCAGTGGAGGATAAATGTTCGAACGATAGGAAAAGGATCGATTAGGATAGGTTCCGTAACCTGGGCTCTGCTTAGAATGACTTATCGAGCCTATCTGAAGAGGAGGCATGTACAATGTAGTTAATCTCGTCTCAGACTGATGTTCGATGTCTCAGACTGTCTTGATCAGGTGAGGATGTAGTTATAAATTAAGGAACCTTGAATAAATAATGACATGTATCCTAAGTATTTTCCTTCTATCTCAATACTGCAACATAATCTGGCTAATTGCGCCCTATATAGACCAGGAGCAAGAAGATTCATTTTATAATCTGGGGGACCACATTAGTTCTGCAAAGCAGGTATTGTAAGTAAAAAACGACATCAGTATGCAATAAAAGGGTTTAAAAGGGTGACCTGAATCGGATTATACCAGCAGAAATCTAGAAAAAATCCAAACTAAACGGTTAAATCTGAGCTGGAGTGTTCTGTGATCCACTGAACATGAGTATTTCTGTTCGTTTACCTTCCTACTGCATCGTGTAATTAGCTGAAGTGGTGGTGATTGAGGAAGTCTTAATTTGGTTTAGGTATTTTTCGATTAACTGAATTCCTGGTAATTTGGACATCAAGAGGAAATGCAGAACAAACCAACTTGCTAGGTAAAGTTCGATTTTTCTGCTAAAACCGAAACAGAGCAGTTGTATAAATGCCTCATTGGCACTGCCTTTTTAGTGAGAAGGCTAGGTCTGTAAAGTAATGATTTCTGTATGGACTGTATGATTTTTGTTTATAATAGGAGAAGCAGGAGACGCCGGTTAACTTCCTATGGTCATGTTTAGCTTTGGCACAAAAAAGTGAAAGCATTTTACGCTATATTAGAAATTCAGGATGGTGCTAATAAAAGCATTAGAAAAGTGATAGACTGTATTATCACAATGGACCAGAATCGGTCGAAGTGACCGATGGTTAAATTATAGTTAGCTCGTCAAAACTGTGAAATTTTTGTTATAAATTAAAAAATTTACAACACCCAATAAACACTTGTTGGTTAGTCTGAAAAAACTGTCAAAAATATTTCACAAAACGAAAATTTTCGAAGTGTAGGAAATATATGATGGTTCGTTTGCTTTAAGGATGGATTGGAAGCTGACTTAGAAATCATCCCTTCCAAGTCCACAGAAAAACCTGGTTTAGTAATCGTTTTCAATTTAAAAGACGAAGTGCTCCATTTACTATACGCTTCAAGGAATATAAGCAACCAACAATTAATGATTATGGCAACAACATTAATCGTCCTTCTGTACTACATCGTTCACAGGAAAGAAAGATGTAATTTTGATACGAACCAAAGAAAAGGCGGAGGACTAATCACCGTAAAAGCGAAGACATTCGATAAAACAAATTAAATAGTCCAAGCTGTCAATTCATTCCCAAAGGGTTTATGAGCTCGGACTTGTCAAATCCTTTGGTAAACTATTAGACTTCAAGGTTATTATTGATTGGCATTCCGCAAGTTTGTCATATAGGCCCATTGGTTTTCTAATTATTTATCAACGATTTCATCGCCTGCCTTACGTTTACTAACGGTCTTTTTTTCACCAACAAAATTAAAATGTTGGTTCGGGTTAATAATGAGTCCGACTGTATTGTAGGCTATACTCTAGAGGAAATGTTTTAAGGTAATCTATCTAAATAGATTTACATGTTTTACAGGTAATGTAAATCTACTTAGATTTTGTAACTGGACAAGTAGTTAAATATTTCGACAGATTGTAAAAAAATGTATAGAAAAATGTCTACCACTTGATCCTATAATCATTTGTATCTTCCTATAGTTTGCTTATCAATTCAATTTTTAAAGTTTTCGCTTTCCATAGATTACACCGGCCTAACTAAAAATACATTCGCTTGTTATGCTGCTTTAAGGTAATGGCAAGTATCGCCACTCTAGTACAGCCAATTTTAGAAAATTATTGACATTTTTCGTTGCTGTATAGCAACGAGTTCAAATATTTTTATTATAGACAAAATTGAGAAAATCGTTAGCTCCCATAACGAAGTAACTGGCTGGGGACCCAACCGGGTAATAGACCAGATAATTATTAAATTTGGCTGGGTACTCTGTACCCGGTTTCTTTATTTTTAGAACTCGGTGCATCACTAAGTTTAAGTTTAAGTTTAAAATTAATGCCGCAAATCAACAATGTTCAAAATACAGAAAATTCAGGATGGTTAAAACAGTAAAATCGATGGCACAAACCGAAATTTTCATAATTCGCCGGTATGATGAATATCCGAAATTCGGATTCCGAAATTCGGGAAATAAATAGTAACTATATAGAAAATTTTCTTCAAAATCTCACACTTTAATGAAGCTGTTTATCTGCCCTCGATTCAAGAAGCAAATGAATTTGTTTAATTCTATTGAGTTAAAAGTAAAAGAACATGGAACTTAAAAAAATTTTGATTTGAAATTTTTCCGTTAAAAATGCAAAGCTCAAATTTCCAGTATTTCCGTTTATTTGTTAATTTAAAATGCATTTTTCCGAGAGCAGAATTATAATATTGCTTATAATTTTGAATTTTTTTTTTCAATTGAAAACTAATTAAATTCAAAAACTATTTTCTTACTAAACCCTAAATTGGTACGATATTTGTTAAACAATATGCTTTCGTAAATAAATTTTCCGAACTTTAATCAATGATCTGGAAAATTAGAAAGAACCAAAGGCAAATTTTCAATATGTAGTAAATTTTCTTCCTAATTACATAAATTAGAAAATATTTTTGTAGATATTTCATAAATTTACAAAGACACGAAACCTAAGCTTTGGTATCACATACAATATATTATACGTATACATATCCAATACATAAATCATAACTCAAAACGATACTAATTTTAATATTTAGAAACATGGAATCTAATCAATCACAAAAACCAAACAAATAATAAACACTTCGTGCACTGTATACTTTATCAAATTTCTATTTGTATTGGACAAAATATCCATATAAAATCTGTTAAGGCAACATAAAACGCTTGTGGTGTACAAATTAAAAATAATAAATGGTTCAATTGCATGTTAACTTTCTGGAAGTGATACAACACACTGGCTTTTAAAATAGGGGGAATTTTTATTATCACAGTAAATAAATAAACAACTACTTAAACGATTCTGGCGATTAAACAAGGGCTATCTTTAGTATTAGGTTATTAAACTAAAGTTGCATAAGTGTTGCACTTATGCAAGGTAAGAGTTATTGCAATGAAGTTTAACTGCATCTGGCTTTATTCACAAATCTTTTCTTCTTAGGAAGGAATCTCACTAGATGAAATGTATTAAGACGAACTCTTATTAGTTTCTAAGTATTTGGTATTTTTCTATAACTATAGTTAACTAAATCCAAAACTTGGCCCTACCTAATGTTGTCCTAGCTATTGCATTGGAGTTTAGTTGTAATTCCCCTTCTGGTACTTTTTACTCTTCTGCTGACTCGATGTAGAAATCATGATATATGGCTGTCTTTGGGCGTATGTTGTAGCGTTCGATTCGCATATCAATTTGATTTACTTAAATTGAATATTGTGAATCACGCTTTACAGATTTATATATAATTCGTATTTTTCATCTAAATGTTGATTGGAAATTAATAAATGTAATAATATAGCTGCCAATTAGGAGCAAGTAGTTTTAAAAAACGAGTGAATGCGAATATTATGTGGTATAAGAAAAATGTTAACATTTTCTTGTATTCCGTTTCCGGCATTTTAATTTTCGTGTGCTCGAAGTTTTTACCGAACAACGAAAAACTTTCGTTTCATACTTTCCCTGTCGCACGTATGTGCAGTATACGTTCGTTTCATGTTTTGCATGACGAATCTTTTTGGTATATATTCGCTGACGACGAATAATATCAACCATTCATTTTTCATTTTCCAAAGTTGGATATTGCTGTCGAACTGGAAGAACTAAGTCAAGAGTAAAAATGTATAAATAAAAATTGTAAATTGTTGTATTGAAATTAAAATTGTTTAAAAATAAAAGTTATGGATTGTTAAACTAAAATAAAATTGTTTATAAAAACCAGTTAAATTGATTTAATGGTTTAAGGATGATATTGGTTAACTAAAAACAATAATATCAATTTCTACAAAGTCATATTGAATTTTTGTTTTATTTTGCAAGGCTCTTTTGTTGAGAAGCAAGAGCGGAGCCCCACATTTAAATGCCATATGTCTTTTTACAAAAAATTTTCGAACATTTTGTCGATAGTTTTATTCTGACTTTGTGGTTAAATCTGCTATGCCAAACTTTATATAAACCTTGGGTGTGATAAGTAAACCTATACTTAATTTTGAATTAAGGATTGGATATTATTGTAGTTACCATTGATCAATTTAACATTAGCAACTGTTGTATAATATTGCAGTCGTCGTATTCTAGATATTTTTTTTTTAAACCAACATACGTTGGCTATTGGTTATTAATACAAGATCCAGCTTAATATGTAGACTAGCTCCGAAAAGCATATTCGGTTACAAATAGTTTTTCATCAAACAAATTCGAAACAGCTTGGGGGGAAATTTGTGATATTGTCTCCTACTAAATTTTTGTGTATCTCATAGGACAGAATAGCAGAGTATTTAACTATAAACATTGTGTACCAAGAAATTCATGACATTAGTTCAGACTTGGATTTTCTAATTTCAAAAGTTATATACTTCTTGGACAAAAATGTAATTTAACTATTAAAAACATAAAAGCATAATAAATTATGCTGTATAAATTATATTTCAACTCGTGTTCCCCATGGAAAAAGTGTTAGTCTTTCGTACCTAAAGGTACGTTTTTTTTTCATTTGTTTTCCCTTTGTTTACTTTAAAAATGCATCTAATGCTAGAAGAATTCGTATCACATTTACTTATAAAGCCTACATTCAAAGATTTTTATAACTGTTTCAGCATCCTTAATTGATTTGTTTGCATTTTAAATATAATGTTTGATTAACCCACTAATCCGCTACAGCAATATTGTCATAATTTAATGACTGTCACTGATTATTTTAAATCGTTTCAGATTTTGAAAGAAATCTGGATTGCGAATTTTCCGTATGGTGCCCATTTTCCCTGTTAGTTAGGATTACCGAAAAATATAGAACCTTATATTTTGCTTTGTAGCAAATATATGATTTACAACTAGAAATGCACTGCATTGGCCACAACCCATACCATATTCGCATACTAGATAAAGCAACATAATGGCGCCATCGTGGTTTGGTAACGCAGATAAAAACAACAATAATTAACCAACATTTTTAAGAAACTATTTTTTTTTTTATTTATTTCGACAAATCTGGAAGGTTACAACTTCCCGGGAACATTTTCACTGTAAATTAATTAAGAACTAATTTATATTATTATTTGAATAGTTTTAATAAAAGGTTTAACATTAAAAAAAGTGTTATGTTTTTATTTAAAATTACCTATCCGTAATGTGTGAATTCTCATTATTTCGCATTCCTAACTATCGAAAATTTACACTTCACTTTGCTTGTAAAATTAAACCCCAAAATGTTGAATCTCAAATAAATATTGTTTAAGATTACATTTTAAATGTAATTTTACATAAAATAGTTGCATAAAAAATAAATAATAAGTCTGTAAAATTAAACCAACCGAAAAAATGAGTTTTACATTAAAAATGTAATTTTACATACTGATTTAAATTTACATGCAAAGTGATGGCATTTTATCCTACATTCAAAAGCATGTCACATTCAATGGAATTTTTAGTGTTTGGTTAGTATAATTATTTTCAGTCAATATAGTTAAAATTGTTTTTAAAAAATTCAGTCATCCGAGTCATTTCGAGAAAGGCCATTATTTCAACTCAAACACAAACCATATTACCTAACTTATATTACCCAGTTGGAAAAGGAAAAGAATCATTAATTGAAATTATGCGCACTTGATCAAAGCAAAATTACTGCGGAAGCTCAAAGTTTATTATAGATGTAATAAGATCAGATATTGAATGTAAAAGGAATATTAATTTTCTTCAAATTAAATCAATTGCAATCGTCACATAAGCCCAAAAATCATTCGTTAATATTA